>FNXX01000018.1:0-178352 GCA_900108845.1 Iljinskaea planisiliqua | reverse complement strand
TGAGAATAATGATAGGGGGTAGAATCCTTAGCATTCTGGGAATGCGTAGGGACTCTGAATTTAGGTGGTGTCGAAGCACACACCTTATTTGATTTCGGGGCTACACATAGTTTTGTGAGTCCGGAATTAGTTTTGAGGGGAAAGCCAAGGATGGAGGCCACCATGGAAGGCAGCATAGTGAATGCGGCCGGTGGTCAAGTCATGCTTCCTCAGGGGCTTATAAGAAAGGTCCCGGTCCTTGTTAAAGGAACCGAAATTACTGTTGACTTGGTAGTCATCGAACTCAAGAATAACGAGGTGATCTTGGGGATGGACTGGCTGGGAAGATAGAAGGCGACTCTCGACTGTCACCGAGGACGTGTACGGTTTGAGAGGGACGAGGGGACGTTGGAATTCCAAGGGATCCGACCAACCTCGGGGAGCTTGTTTGTTTTGGCCATTCAAGCAGAAAGGATGTTGATGAAGGGTGCGAGGCATACATGGCCACCATCAATATTCCGGAATTGGGAAAGGAAGCCGAGATAGATACCATACCGGTGGTCAGGAAGTTTGGGGATGTGTTCCAGTCCCTGTCCGGCTTGCCACCAGATAGGGCGGATCCATTCACCATCGAACTGGAACCAGGTACGACACCACTCTCTAAGGCTCCTTATAGAATGGCTCCAGCCGAAATGGCTGAGCATAAAAAGCAGTTAGAGGAACTGCTGGAAAAAGGCTTTATAAGGCGAGTAGTTCTGATAGACACCGAGGTACCGTACCAGGCCAAACGTCCACGGACTGTTCGGAGGGTGAGGAACCGTACGTACCAGAACAGGACGGACCGGGCAATCATGCTGAGGAACATCCAGAAGGAGCCTTGTTCGTAAAGAAACTGAGGTTCATCAACAGGAAGCCAGCCCAGCTCAAGGAACAGGACATCCGGACGCTACGGCCGTGTTCCGTATAGACCCGGCCGGACACGGGAGCAAGCTACGAAGGGACGGCCGACCTAAAGACCGAATCACCCGGCGCACTCGATCCCAATCTTGACCCAAAAGTCAGGAAGCCAACGCACGAGCCAGAATTCAGCAACCTAGCCATGAACCAGGAACCGTCCTGAAGTCACTTCCTTGTGACTACCAAAAGCACTGTAAGGAATTTGATTTGGATAAGAGAAATCATAATTTGTTTGTGTTGGTCTCTGCTCTTGAAGAAAAACGATTTGGCTTAGAAAATGTGAAAGAATTTTGTGTTTCTGGATTTGTTTTTGATAAACTGATCCAACCTTTGAAGACACTTAAACATGAGAATTTTTTGATGCCAAAATGTGTTTTATTTGATAAATTTCGTGGCTTTGAATGTTCTTTAGGAGTTTCTTTGAGTGAGAAAACATATGAGCTGTTTAGAGCTCAAACCGAGTTAGCACCTGTTGAAACTTTTCCTAAGTTTAAAACATCTGTTGAAAAACTTTTTGGGCTTGAAGGCATAAATGATTTTGTCTATGTCATTTGCACATATGATTTGGTTTTTCTAGTGTTTGTGAAAGAACAGGGAAAACAGGATCGGGAATCTGACTCTAAACTAAAGATGATCCAAGTTTCTGTCAAGCAAAACGTTTTTGAACCAAGAAGGAAGGACTTGATCCATGTTCAAATTCAAAAGACAGTAGGCAAAGAGAACCAACGAATGACTTATCCCCCTGGAGATTGGAATTGGAAGTACTTGAGGAAAACCTTATTAGTTCAAGGAAGTTCCATTCTAAATCTTTATTTCAGCATTGCTCTTACGTCTATTTGTTTGGTGTTTGTGTCTCATTCTGATTTGTTTCCATTTGATGTAGGTGACACAGATTTGAGGACAAATCCTTTTCAAGAGGGGGAGAATGATAGACACTGAGGTACCGTACTAGGCCAAACGTCCACGGACTGTTCGGAGGGTGAGGAACCGTACGTACCAGAACAGGACGGACCGGGCAATCATGCTGAGGAACATCCAGAAGGATCCAGAAGGAGCCTTGTTCGTAAAGAAACTGAGGTTCATCAACAGGAAGCCAGCCCAGCTCAAGGAACAGGACATCCGGACGCTACGTCCGTGTTCCGTATAGACTCGGCCGGACACGGGAGCAAGCTACGAAGGGACGGCCGACCTAAAGACCGAATCGCCCGGCGCACTCGATCCCAATCTCGACGCAAAAGTCATGAGGAAGCCAACGCACGAGCCAGAATTCAGATGGCCCGAGCCAATTCAGAGACCAGACGTGACACTCCAGTTTTAGCCCGGTACGGCCGTCCGGATATCGAGCCAACCCGGGAAGAAGCGAGTTTCCAAGACTTAATGGATTTTTCCATCGACCGAAACTTGAGGCAGCGTATTATGGGACTAAAGGAGATGATCGAACGTGGGAGTTTTCAGTTAGCACGAACCGAGCCAGACTTGCCCCATGAAGATCTCCTTTGCTCCATCCGTGCCCGAGAAACACCCAGCTAAAATTCACCAGAAGCTCAAGGGTCAACTTTGATGGAAGCCCAAGGGACATCTTGGAACCAGCATGGACCTGAAGGGTAACTTTGACCAGACCTTTACTTCTGGTCTTCTACTATTTTCTATGCCTTAGTTTCTGTGTTTCAATTAAGTCATGTTGACTAAGTTCCTATATATCGTAAACCCTTCTAAGTTGAATGATAAGCTATTTTTTTTCGATTTGATTAATGAGAGAGTTTCTCTTTAGTTCTTTATGAACTTTTCTGTTGAATTGGTTAAGGGTCACTTCAATTCAGCAAACCTCCTTTGTGAAGGGTTACTTCCATCGGAGTAGGGTATACCAAAGGTCTTCCGCAGCCTTTGACGCTCCCATCAATCCACATCACCTTGTTCTTTGGTGTTAGTAGCCCTTAGATCGAAGGCATATCCAAATCTACCAACATCAGAGTGATCATCCTTGGACAGGATTCTATCAAGTTCCCCTTGGGGAGCACCGGTCTTGTTTGTCAAATAGAAGGATGGGAGTTTCCGGTTATGCATAGACTACCGGGGTATAAATCGGGTCACTGTGAAGAACAAGTACCCGTTGCCTCGGATAGATGAAACTAGACCAACTCAAGGAGGCGGCCTGGTTCTCTAAGATAGATCTAGCATCCGGATACCATCAGATTCCGATCGCCCTGAAGATGTCAGGAAGACCGCGTTTAGGACCAGGTATGGCCATTATGAGTTTGTTGTCATGCCATTTGGCCTTACTAATGCTCCTGCGGCCTTCATGAAAATGATGAATGAGGTGTTTCCGGGATTGTCTCGACGAGTTTGTGATCATCTTCATTGATGACATACTTGTCTATTCAAAAACGGAAGCCGATCATCAGAAACATCTAAGGTCGTGCTGGAAAGGTTGAGAGAGCATAAGCTCTATGCCAAGCTGAGTAAATGCAGCTTCTGGCAAAGGACCATCGGGTTCCTGGGACATATTGTCTCGGAACAAGGTGTGTCAGTAGATCCGGAAAAGGTTAAGGCCATTAAGAATGGCCTAGACCGAAGAATGCCACGGAAGTAAGGAGCTTCCTGGGTTTGGCCGGATACTACAGGAAGTTTGTGAAAGGTTTTGCAAGTATGGCTAAGGCCATGACTGTGCTAACCGGGAAGGGAGTGAAATTCGTGTGGTCGGAAGCTTGTGAAGAGTTTTCGAAACTCAAGGACATGCTGACCAAAGCACCGGTCCTTGGCCTTGCCTGAGGCCGAGGAACCTTATACGGTGTACACGGACGCTTCCATCACAGGCTTGGGGTGTTCTGATGCAGAAGGACCGAGTGATCGCTTATGCATCAAGCAGCTCCGAAAACATGAGGGAAACTACCCCACACATGACTTGGAGATGGCGGCGTGGTGTTTGCCTTAAAGATTTGGCGATCCTACCTTTATGGGGCTAAGGTACAAATCTTTACCGACCATAAAAGTTTGAAATATATGTTCACGCAGCCCGAACTCAATTTAAGGCAGAGGAGATGGATGGAATTGGTGGCCGATTATGATCTTGACATAGTATCATCCGGGGAAAGCCAACTCTGTGGCCGATGCTTTAAGCAGGAGGAGGACAGAGGTGGAAGTCAGGAAAGATGCGGAAGTGCTGGTCAATATGATCGGACTCTAATCTGAAACCTTGTCCACGGATGTCGAACCTCTAGGCCTAGGAGCGGCTGACCAGGCCGATTTGCTCACTAGAATTAAGATTGCTCAAGGAAAGGATGAGAATCTTAAGAAAGTGATGGCAATGACAAGGCCGAGTACCAAACTTCTAACAATGGGACCATCGTGGTCCATGGAAGAGTTTGTGTACCCGATGATAAGTTGAAGAGGAGATCTTAAAAGAGGCACATCAATCCAAATTCTCCATACATCCCGGGCTCAATAAGATGTACCGTGACCTGAAACGGTACTACCATTGGGTCGGTATGAAACGGGATGTGGCCGAGTGGGTTCGCGTTGTCCAATATGTCAACTGGTCAAGGCAGAACATCAGGTGCCGAGTGGGTTGCTACAAAGCCTACCCATCCCGGAATGGAAGTGGGACCATATCACAATGGATTTTGTGACTGGGTTGCCCACGACCAAGACCAAAAAGGATGCGGTCTGGGTGGTTGTAGATCGACTCACTAAATCCGCTCATTTCATAGCCATCAGGAAAACTGATGGAGTGGAGAAGTTAGCCGGAAGTACATCAATGAAATCGTGAGACTTCATGGTGTACCGGCCAGTATCGTCTCGGATAGGGATGGCCGATTCACTTCACACTTCTGGCAGGCAGTCCAGAAGGCTTTGGGAACAAAGGTGAAGATGAGTACGGCCTATCACCCACAGACTGACGGTCAGTCAGAAAGAACCATACAAACCTTGGAGGACATGTTGAGAGCCTGTATCCTGGAGTGGGGAGACTCTTGGGAAAGGTACCTACCTCTGGCTGAATTTGCTTATAACAATAGCTATCAGTCAAGTATAGACATGTCCCCATATGAGGCATTATATGGGAGGCCGTGCCGAACCCCATTATGCTGGACCCAAGTTGGGGAACGAAGCATAATCGGTCCGGCCATTGTGGATGAAACCACCGAGAAGATTAAGTTCCTCAAAAGGAAAATGAAAGAGGCACAAGACCGGCAGAAAAGCTATGCGGACAAGAGGAGAAAAGACCTGGAGTTCCAGGAAGGGGACTGGGTCTATCTCAAAATGATCACCTTCAAGGCGGGCCAGAGTATCAAAACGGGGCAAGTTGGACCCGAGATACTAGGACCATTTAAGGTCTTGAAGAAGATCGGAACGGTGGCCACAAGTTAGACCTACCGGTGGAAATGGAAGCATTTCACGATGTGTTCCATGTTTCCCACTCCGCAAATGCTTGTCTGACCGGGATGTACTCGAACCTGAGTTGCCACCGGATCTAAAACCAAATCTGACCTTGGAAACATGGCCGGTGAGGATTGAGGACCGGATGGAAAAGGCAACCAGGAAGAAAACCGTTCCTATTGTGAGGGTGGTGTGGACTTGCAATGGGAAAGAGGAAACAACTTGGGAAACCGAGGTTAAGATGAAGACTGTGTACCCGGAATGGTTTGAGTTGGCCATGCGGGAATACCAGTCGGATTCGGGGACGAATCCCTCATTGGTGGGGGAGACCTGTAACGTCCCAATCCACACTAAGGCCCGAGTTCGGACCATGGGGCCAGAAGAGAGGCCGGGTCGAAAGACCTTGGTCATTAAGGCCACGGTCCGTAAGGGTGATGGCCGGACGGGACGATGGTCCTAATCCGAGCTAGGAATGGGGAAAACAGCTCCCGAGCAAGAACATCAGCTGGGGACAGCTGGGGCAGCTCACGGGCCAGTATGGGCAGTGACACTCCAGCAGTCAGCTGGTTCAGCTCACGGCCAGCTCGGCCAGCTGGAGGGAGTGACCTCAGCTGGGACCAGCTGGTGACCAGTGAGCTAGCTGGGTCAGCTAGTGCTTGGGCAGTTGGTGCGACAGGCGAAGGGGTATGGGGGAAGAGGTACCTGTTCGCAGGGACCACGAACCAGGGCGACCCTTCCTGAAAGGAGGCGTCTGGTCGATTGGTGCCTGTCGAACAGGGCAGGGCCTCGCCTATAAATACCAGGGCCCCTGCGACTTGTTCGACATCAGTTCCTGCAGAGGAAAAACCGTAAACAGAAAGAAAAGAGAGTTATAACCGATTACGATCGGAAAGTGAGAAAGAGAAAGGCTACGACCGGGAAAGATGTCCGGGGAAGGGAAGTTCCGGCCGTCGAAAGGCAAAGGCCTTGCCGATCCTGATCAAGCCCAAAGGTACTTTGACTAAACCCGTGTCTAACCGTCGATCCTGGATCGCCGGTGGCAACCGTTGCGATCCCGGAACCGGACTGACGGGGCTCGGTCTTGCTACCTTGTCTTGTCTCCCTCTCTACCTTTCTTTATGGCTGATCCGTGAGACTCGGTTTCGGCCAGACTCATGTGAAAGCGGTTACTTGTGTCGCGAATTGTCTGGGCATTACTTAGAGTGCGAAAGACGGTTACCAAGGTCGGGTCGCTTAGTGCGCCTGGATCAGGCTAGGGCCGATCCGGGTTGAATCCATAAAGAACTTTGGCCGTATGGTCACGTCGGGATGCCTGAGAGGGTTGCGAACAAGAACTGCCGGTTGCCTATGGGAATTCGTCTGGTCGTAATGGACCCGACGGGACGGACGGTTGGTGCCTAAGGTCGGTATAGACACAACTGTGGCCTTCGCGACCGTTCGACAATTGACACGTTTGGAGAAAGGGGCCTTACAGTCGGTTGCAATTCGGATAGGGTGAACCGGTGCGAAGTGTGTAAACGTACCAGGGACATGCTACGCGTGTCTTTGGCCGGTAAAACCACTTGGCCGACGGACCTGGTCCACTTGTGAACCTCTGTGACCGTTCGGCGTGATTGCACCTGTTCGGTTCAAAGGCCATCACGGCCGAGTCCCGACTAGACCCAAAGACCGGTGTGAGTGTCGGCATGCCTCGGATGTGTAGGAACATATCCTTGGGTGACCGTACCTCTACGGTCAGTACAAGTGGTCGTGTGCAAGAACTCGGAGCAGTGCCGCGGTCGGCCGAAAGGCCGATACGTGCCAAGGAGTGCCACGGTCTCTGGCCGTTGGTTCTCTCCGGAAAATGGTTCGTCCATTTGTCCCTAAGGCTACCTAGTTGCTACTTGGTCATGTGGGGCGGTTGGTTGAATGACTAAGTACAATTGGGGAAAGTCTTAGGATGTGTTAGGATAGGCTTCGGCTATACTAACGGGGCATAAGGGTTCTGGGAAGCATATGCATAGTTCGGTTACGGATTGTCCGGTTTCTGACGTGCTTATATCTTTTCAGGACGTGAGGTTGGTCCGAGTATGGACCAAGCCTAGGTGCACGGTCCGGCGGCCCCCTGATGATGTGTGGTGTGTGTTAGGAGCTCGGAATAGGATAGGATCGGTCCATGTAAAGCCTTGGGCAAACTTTAGCATGCTGTATCGAATCCTTTATATCAATAAGAGTTCCTTTTAATTATCTATCTCCTTTAAATTCCGCATAATGGTAGATAGAGGAACCTCCTGGATTAGAAATGTTAAGTTGTTTGCATAGGGCCTTAGTCTCACGGAGACTAAGAAGTGGGACAACCGATCTGGGTCGTGTATCCGGGTTGGTGTTTCAATCGTAACGGTGGCCTACAAGTTAGAGCTACCGGTGGAAATGGAAGCATTTCACGATGTGTTCCATGTTTCCCAACTCCGCAAATGCTTTTCGGACTGAGATGTACTCGAACCTGGTTGCCACCGGATCTAAAACCAAATCTGACCTTCGAAACATTGCCGGTGAGGATTGAGGACCGGATGGAAAAGGCAACCAGGAAGAAAACCGTTCCTATTTTGAGGGTGGTGTGGACTTGCAATGGGAAAGAGGAAACAACTTGGGAAACCGAGGTTAAGATGAAGACTGTGTACCCGGAATGGTTTGGGTTGGGCATGCGGGAATACCAGTCGGATTCAGGGACGAATCCCTCATTGGTGGGGAGACTTGTAACGTCCCGAATCCACACTAAGGCCCGAGCTCGGACCATGGGACCAGAAAGAGAGGCCGGGTCGAAAGACCTTGGTCGTTAAGGCCACGGTCCGTAAGGGTGATGGCCGGACGGGACGATGGTCCTAATCCGAGCTAGGAACGGGGGAAAACAGCTACACCCGAACAAGAACATCAGCTGGGGACAGCTGGGGCAGCTCACGGGCCAGTATGGGCAGTGACACTCCAGCCAGGTCAGCTGGTTCAGCTCACGGCCAGCTCGGCCAGCTGGAGGGAGTGACCCGCAGCTGGGACCAGCTGGTGACCCAGTGGGCTAGCTGGGTCAGCTAGTGTCTGTGGGGAGTTGGTGCGACAGGCAAAGGGGTATGGGGGAAGAGGTACCTGTTCGTAGGGACACCACGAACCAGGGCGACCCTTCCTGGAGGCGTCTGGTCGATTGGTGACTGGCCAGGGCCTCGCCTATAAATACCAGGGCCCCTGCGACTTGTTATGCATCAGTTCCTACAGAGGCAAAACCGTAAACAGAAAGAAAAGAGAGATAACCGATTACGATCGGAAAGTGAGAAAGAGAAAGGATACAACCGGGAAAGATGTTCGGGGAAGAGGAAGTTCCGGCCGTCGAGAAAGGCAAAGGCCTTGCCGATCCAAATCAAGCCCAAAAGGTACGTTTGACTAACCTGTGTCTTACCGTCGATCCTGGATCGCTGGTGGCAACCGTTGCGATCCCGGAACCTGACTGACTGGGCTCAGTCTCGCTGCCTTGTCTTGTCTCCCTCTCTACCTTTCTGTACGTCTCATCCTTGAGACTCGGTTTCGGCCAGACTCATGTGAAAGCGGTTACCTTGTGATGTGATCCTCAAAACAGAGTTTCACATATGGTTGAACAAGGCTGGACTCAAGTCACTCTCCTTGTACAAGGTCGGATGGGGTGGTCGAAATGGACAGATGGCGCCGGCTCAAAGGGACTAAGGTCACTCCTTGAGAAGGCTGATCGGATGGACTGGAAGGATGGTGGATCGAAGGTCGCCACAAAGCCTGGTGATGAAGGCAATGATAATACAGGTTAAATCTTGGGCAGAAATCGCAAATGCCAAAGAAGAAACAAAGAAGAGAGAACTCTTTAAGAAAATGCTTATTTGTTTATTGATTGTGTGAAAAAATACAAGGCTGTGAGGGGACTTTATATACTAGTCCAAACAGTTGTGCCTTCTAGGGGTCTTAAATGAGATTACAATAAATCCAGAAAATCAGAAGACTAAAAATGGCTAACAGATGCCTTATCTACTAAAAGTCAAAGATTGACAAACAAATCATACCAAAAACAATAAACGATTAGTCAAAGGAATTAAATATGAAATCAGACTTACCTTGGCTGGTTGGCGGGAGTGAATGTAGTCTGATTCTTGGCTTGATGCAGCCTTCAGTCTTTAATGGCTGTGATGCTAAAGATGGTAAAGTCTGTAGCCTTCCTTTAGCAAAGGTATTTCATGGCACATTATTTGGCCCGACTCTGGTTTGATCCTCCCTTGATTGAACCGACGGAATGTGATGCTTGGTCTGATCTTGGTCTTCAATTGGCCTTGTTTGATCTTGGTTGGTTGAAATGTTGAGCTTGGTCAGCTGGTCGGTTATGTCGTTAACCTCGTGTTCGGCCAGCAAGGTCTCTACGGACTGGTTGAAGCCTTCTCTTATCCTTTTAGCCCCGGCTCTGGTTAAGGGTGGCTCGTACATGGATGGAACCGGCTTGACCGATCTTAGGATCACATCATCCTCTCCCTCTTGTGGAAGTTCTGACCTCAGAACGGTTTCATCTGCATCAAAGGGGAGCAAGTCAGAAACATTAAAGGCAGAGGATATTTGGTACTCACCTGGAAGATCAAGTTGGTAGGCATTGTCATTGATCTTCTTGACCACTTGGAAAGGTCCGATTCCCCTGGGTGATAGCTTAGACTTCCTCTCTGTTGGAAACCTGTCGGCCCTCATGTGTAGCCAGACCCAATCTCCTGGTTCAAAGTGAAGGGCTTTGCGGTTCTTGTCGGTGTACTCCTTGGTCTTCTCGTTCTTCTTCTCGATGTTCGCCTTGACCTTCTTGAATAGCTTCTTCACGAGCTCTGCTTTGGCTGTTCCGTCCTGGCTGATTTGATCCTTTTGAGGTAGAGGAGTGAAGTCCAATGGAGTCTGCGGCTTAATCCCATACACAATCTCAAAGGGAGAGAGCTTAGTAATAGAGTGTGGCACACGGTTATAAGCAAACTCAATGAATGGAATACAATCTAACCAGTTCTTTAGATTGTTACCAATAGTGGCCCTCAAAAGGGTGGATAAGGTGCGGTTAACGACCTCGGTTTGGCCATCGGTTTGCGGATGGCAAGTTGTAGAGAAGAGGAGCTTAGTTCCGAGCTTCCTCCACAAAGTCCTCCAGAAATGGCTGAGGAACTTGGTGTCCCGATCTGATACAATGGTCCTTGGTAGGCCATGTAGTCTCACCACTTCTTTGAAAAACAGATCAGCCGTTTGTGTAGCATCATTGGTTCGGTTGCATGGAATAAAATGGGCCATCTTGCTGAACCTGTCCACTACCACAAGTATGGAGTCCTTGTTCCTGATCTTGGGCAATCCTAAAACAAAATCCATAGACAAGTCTACCCAAGGCATGTCAGGAATAGGTAAAGGCATATAGAGACCGTGAGGATGTGACCTGGATTTTGCACTAAGGCAGGTAGTGCACTTGGAACAGAACCGTTCCACATCCCTCTTTTGATGCGGCCAGAAGAAGTGTTCTCCAAGGATGCTCATGGTCTTGGCCATTCCGAAATGTCCCATAAGGCCTCCTCCGTGGGCTTCTCTGAGGATCAGCTCTCGCATCGAACTCTGTGGGATGCATAGCCTCTTGTCCCTGAAAAGAAAACCATCATATTTATAAAAAGGACCCATGGCGCCTTTTGTGCACTGCGTGTAGAGTTCTCCAAAGTCCGGATCTGCTTCATAGAGCTCCTTGAGATGTTCAAATCCCATTATCTTGGCCTCCATGGTTGAAATCAGGGCATGTCTCCGGGATAGGGCGTCAGCTACAACATTCTCCTTGCCCTTCTTGTACTTGATCACATACGGGAAAGTCTCCACGAACTCGAGCCATCTTGCATGCCTCTTCTTCAGAGTGGTTTGGCCTCGTAGATACTTAAGGGTCTCGTGGTCAGTATGGATCACGAACTCCTTGGAAAGAAGGTAGTGCTGCCAAGTCTCCAGTACTCGGACTAAGGCGTAGAGCTCCTGGTCATATGTGGGATAGTTGAGGGCAGCTCCGGTTAGCTTCTCGCTGAAGTAGGCCACGGGTTTCCCTCCTTGGGTCAGGACAGCTCCGATTCCTGTTCCTGAAGCATCACACTCAACTTCAAAAGTTTTATCAAAGTTAGGCAATACCAAAACCGGTGCGTGTGTAAGGCTGTCTTTGAGCTTCTGGAAAGCTTGATCTTGGCTCGGTCCCCATTTGAAGGCAACTTCCTTCTTGATCACCGAAGTCAGAGGAGCAGCAATGGTGCTGAAGTCCTTGACAAACCTGCGGTAAAAACTGGCTAGGCCGTGAAAGCTCCGGACATGACCAATGCTGGTAGGTGTGGGCCAGTCTTGGATGGCTTCTATCTTCTCTTCATCCACCTTTAGTCCCTGAGAACTAACAACAAAGCCTAGGAATACCAATTGATCAGTGCAGAAAGTACATTTCTTGAGATTGGCATAAAGATTCTCTAATCTTAAAGTTTCCAATACTTTCTCAAGATGTTTAAGGTGGTCATCTAAGCAGGTGCTGTATATCAAGATATCATCGAAATACACAATGACAAACTTACAGATGTAGGCTCTTAGAACATGAGCCGCATGAATGTGCTTGGTGCGTTGGTGAGTCCAAACGGCATGACCAGCCATTCATATAGACCTCTTTTGGTCTTGAATGCTGTCTTTCACTCATCACCTTCCTTCATCCGGACTTAATGGTAGCCACTCCTGAGATCTATCTTTGAAAAAATAGTGGCTCCACTGAGCTCATCCAACATATCGTCTAACCTTGAGATTGGATGACGGTATTTGACGGTGATGTTGTTGATGGCCCTACAGTCGACGCACATTCTCCATGTACCATCTTTCTTGGGCACCAAGAGTACGGGTACTGCACACGGACTAAGGCTTTCTCGGATATAGCCTTTGCTCATCAGGTCCTGAACTTGCTTCTCTAGTTCCTTAGACTCCTCCGGGTTGACTCTATAGGCCGGTCGGTTGGGCAATGGTGCTCCGGGTACGAGGTCAATCTGGTGCTCAATTCCTCGGATGGGTGGTAGGCCAGTCGGAATATCTTCGGGAAAGATATCTTTGAAGTCCTCCAGTAACTTAAGGACTTCTTCCGGATGCTGGTCCTCCTTGGGTCCTGAAAAATACCCTTCTCTAAAGATCATGAGTAGCACATGTTCTTTCTGTTCTAAAGTCTTAAGTACTTTGCTAGGTGATATGAAGAGAGTGGTTTTCTCGGACTTACTTGCCTTAGCTCCCTTGTCCATGGCCTTTTGAAGTTCATGAACTTCTTGTGGGGTCAATGGGGCTAGGTTGTGCTTACGCTTCTGATGAATGAAGCTGTAGAAGTTGGTGCGGCCATTGTGAAGTGTCTCCTTGTCAAACTGCCAGGGTCGGCCTAGTAGTATGTGGCCGGCTTGCATCGGGACAACGTCGCACAGGACCTGGTCGGAATACTTCCCAATGCTGAATGGGACAAGGACTTGTTCTCCGATCTTGAGCTCGGTTTCATCATTGAGCCATCTAAGTCGGTATGGCCTCGGGTGCTTGGTCTTTTTAAGACCTAACCTGTCCACCAAGTATTTACTAGCAACATTAGTACAAGATCCTCCGTCAATAATTAGACTACATACCTTGGAGTCTATGGTGCATCTTGAATGGAAAATGTTCTCTCGCTGAATGGTCTCGGGTTCGAACAAGGCACTGAGCGATCTCCGGGTAACCAAGATGTCTCCTACGTCTGGGTATTCGGTTACTTCTTCCTCGGAATCCTCTTGTTCATCCTCAGCGTCATCTTGAGATTCATACTCGCCATTGTCTCTAAGGATCATGGCTCGCTGGTTAGGACATTCTCGGGCATAGTGGCCTTTGCCTTTGCACTTGAAACATGTCATGTCCCTGGCCCGTTGGGCCTGAGCTGGGCTGGAGCCGGACTTGTTGCCTTCCTGGAAAGGTTTCTTGAACTTAGAATCCGTGGCTATGGCTTTTCCTTTGTCGATGTTTCTTTGGGCCGGGGGTGTCCAGTTGGGCTTGGGACGGTTTGTTGAGACCTTCTTCTTGATGTGCTGTTCGGCTTGGATGGCCAAGTGCAGTAACTCATCTAGGTCCTGGTAGGCTTGCCGAACCACCTTGCCAACTAGTCGGGTATTAAGCCCATCAAGGAACTGGGCCATGAGAGTTTCTTGTGAATCCTCTATTTCTAGTCGATTCTTCAAGGTTTCAAACTCCTCAAAGTATTCTTCCACGGTTCTGGTCCCTTGGGTAAGTCTCCTGAATCTTTTCTGGAGATCTCGGTGGAAGTAGGAAGGAACATATCTCTTCCTTAGCTGGTAACTCATGTCTTCCCATGAGCTAATAGGCTGCATCCTTCGCCTCCTTATGTCAGCTACTTCTCGGTCCCACCATGCTAGAGCATTATCAGTGAGTTGAGCTGTGGCTAGGGTCACCTTCCTCGCTTCCGAGTATAGATAATACTCGAAGATATACTCCATCCTTTTTTCCCATTCCAGGTAAGCTTCGGGATTGAGCTTGCCCGCAAAGGTTGGTGGAGACAGTTTGAGACCTTTGCCTCCTTGCCAAGGCGGCTCATCTCCTTCGTCTCGGCCTCGGTCCTGGCTTCTTTCTCGGCCTCGAGCGTGGCCAGCCTGGTTGGCGGCTGGGTTTTGCCTTTGGTCTGGAGCCGGTGGTGGACGGTTGTCATCGTTGTTGCTGGAACTGCTGGCGGTTATCTCGGTCCGCATGTTTTGTTCCACTTGGTCTAGGCGGTTCTGGTTGTTCTGCAAGGTAGCCATCATTTGAGCCAATTGGTTAAGGGTTATTGCTTCACCCATGTGGTCCGGTTTGGTGCCTGAAAAGAAAGAAAGGAAAGTGTATGAATGGGTTCTGATGAGATTATATGAAATGTATGAAAATGGACCGACAGATTTAATGCAGCTAACAGATATGAAATCGAAGCCTGTATGCAAATGAAGCCAATTCGAATTCAGGAATGAAATGGGCTTTGTAAAAATATTTTGGGTTTTCTTAGTTTTTTTTTTTTTTTTTTTTTTAGATGCAGTCAAAGTTCAAGTATGGAATGATGTGATTCTTTTTTTTTTTTTTTAACTAAATAAATGCAAACACAAATTCAGTTCGAAACTAGATGGATAATGAATTAAACTAAGTTTTTTTTTTTTTTTTGAAGATGAACGATAAGAACACAAATGCAGAAAATGAAGAACAAGAACGAAAAACTTAAAATTAATGGATAGATAGAACCTGATTAGGAGCTTTTAAGCTCTGATACCAGATGATGTGATCCTCAAAACAGAGTTTCACAAAGGGGCGGAATATGGTTGAACAAGGCTGGACTCAAGTCACTCTCCTTATACAAGGTCGGATGGAGGTGATTGAAATGGACAGATGGCGCTGGCTCGAAGGGACTAAGGTCACTCCTTGAGAAGGCTGATCGGATGGACTGGAAGGATGGTGGATCGAAGGTCGCTACAAAGCCTGGTGATGAAGGCAATGATAAGACAAGTTAAATCTTGGGCAGAAATCGCAAATGCCAAAGAAGAAACAAAGAAGAGAGAACTCTTTAAGAAAATGCTTGTTTGTTTATTGATTGTGTGAAAAAATACAAGGCTGTGAGGGGACTTTATATACTAGTCCAAACAGCTGTGCCCTTCTAGGGGTCTTAAATGAGATTACAATAAATCCAGAAAATCAGAAGACTAAAAATGGCTAACAGATGCCTTATCTACTAAAAGTCAAAGATTGACAAGCAAATCATACCAAAAACAATAAACGATTAGTCAAAGGAATTAAATATGAAATCAGACTTACCTTGGCTGGTTGGCGGGAGTGAATGTAGTCTGTTCTTGGCTTGGTGCGGCCTTCAGTCTTTAATGGCTGTGATGCTAAAGATGGTAAGTCCGTAGCCTTCCTTTAGGAAAGGTATTTCATGCACATTATTTGGTCCGACTCTGGTTTGATCCTCCCTTGATTGAACCGACGGAATGTGATGCTTGGTCTGATCTTGGTCTTCAATTGGCCTGGTTTGATCTTGGTTGGTTGAAATGTTGAGCTTGATCAGTTGGTCGGTTATGTCGTCAACCTCGTGTTCGGCCAGCAAGGTCTCTACGGACTGGTTGAAGCCTTCTCTTATCCTACGGACGGCTAACCGGCTCTGATACCACTTATAAAGCCCCAACCACCCCTACCAGTGGGCCCCCATGTCCTCTCACTAGGCCCATGGGGCGGCCCACCCATGTCTGATGGTCCAAACGTTAACCGGGAAGTTTGAAAGTCATGATATACTGACTCTGCAATCACCACGTGACTGTTTCTCGTGTTTTGGCCTCACTCACATGGTACCGTGAATGACTTCCCGGTATGTCACTCATCCTTTGACTACTCCAGCTCAACGCTTAACCCTGGAATTCTATCTAGATGTGCAACCAAAAAGGTAAATGCACTTAGGTACTATAGGTAGCAATTTTTTTTTTTTTTAACATCTTCACATAAGTTTCCATATATACCAAAAATTGTGATCTTACAAAAACTTGAAGAGAATATGAAAAACTATCACTCTTTTTCCAAAATGACTAATAATGGATTGAATTAAACAAAACTTAAAAATCAATAAAAAAGAAAATTAACAGTTTTTTCCAGTAAAATTTTTTATAGTGTTTGTATTTTTAAACTAGAAGTTTATTCTATTAAAATTAACGTCTACTCAGATTTCAAAACACATGATTAGCTTTTGACAAAATTTTAATTTAAGAGAAATGAAGTTTTTTTTTTAATTTGAAATTTGCTTATTATTTTTTGGTTTGCTTTTCTAATATATTTTTTTGGTGACAAATTATATTTATAAATGAGAAAATTTGAGATTTAGATGAATTATGTAGTGGTGTGACCCCATATGGAAGATTCACACACGGACGACGGAGGTTGGAAAACTGGTCATATGACTCTTTCTTTCAACCGGTTGAGTAGAAGATGCAAGCGATGTGGTGAGATGGAACTGTCAAGCGGTTGTAGAACTCGGCCTGGACAGTTGGTTGGGTCATAATGCGGAAGTGGTGGTAAAGTGAAATCGTCACAAAGTTTGTGAAAGAAACTTTGATAAGATACGATTTTTTTCTAGACAAATTCAATTTATCTAAGAAAGTTACAAGAGAAAACTCTTACAAAGAATACTCAGATTCTTTATTAATTGGTGAAAAGCTACACGACTGAAAGAATTTTGTATAGAATCCTTGCAGTTTTGCTCTTATAAGAATCTTTAAAACAAAATATAATAAATGACTAGTTAAGAAAATTGGAAATGACATAACATGTTATCTTAGTCTAAAAATTGCGGAAATAAAAATATAGTTGAGACATCAGATTATCATTATATGTAGAGACATCAAAACATCATCACATCTACAAGAAAAGCGGTGCACATTGAAATGTCAAACGTCCACTTTCTATCCTTTCAAAATAAAGTTTGTCATATTCCAAAACATATCCATATATTCGTAAATAAAAAGGAAATAAAGCTTACTTATATTTCAAATTAAAACACATCCATACATTTAAAAAAATCTTATGACATCCAAATGCAGCAAACGAAATTTAAAAATTAAAATTTTTGGCTGCCTTGAACAACCCAATTTCTATAACCATGGAGAGTCTACGTCAATCCGCAGGACCCAAAAAAACACCATAAAAGACACCAGAATCTCCACCAACACAATCTGGTTCACGAAGAAGAGCCATAAAATCAAATAAATTAATAAATATAAGAAAATGAGAATAGTATTTATTAAAAAATACCTCTCATGATAACCAATTAATAAAACCTAAAGAACAATCCATGTTTGCCAGCAAAACATCAATAAGTCAATTATAACACACGTAAAAGACAATACAAGATGATTTAGGCCAGATATGGGTGGTGACAAATCGCTAGTCGTATGACTCTCTCGGTTGATCCTAAAGATGGTTGAAAGGGGAGGATAGAACCTTGTAACTGGTCGTATGACTCTTTTTGCAGAGGTTGATCGGATGGGAGATGGAATGAAACGAGGGTCGCCACAAAGCTGGTGAGAAAACTTTGATAAGACACGAGTTTTGGGGCTTTGAATTCTCTCCTTAGCCGCCGAGTTCTTAAGCAAAAACTAGAGTTTTTGTTGCAGAGAAGAAGTGCGAGTTTTTATTGATACTAGGTTAAAAATACACGCTTGTGAGAGGGGACCTTAATAAAGGGGTCCGAACAGCCTTTTCCTTCTAGGGGACTTGAAGCAAATACAAAATTCGACTCTAAGAAAAAGGAAATAAACATTAAAGACAAAGATGTGTGAGACTTAACCTGCAAGACAAAAGATTCATTAGCCGAATTGGGAAAGTAGAATTAAACTCTTACCTTGTGGGTTGTGACGCGGGTGTTGGCTGAGTTGGTCTTGAGGTTGTCGTTGTGGGCCTTAGGTGGGCTGGATGGTGAAGATGGTACGGCCCTGATCCTCTTGAATGAAGTCCAGTGGCCTGGTTGGCCCATTAAGGTAGTCGCGTCCTTATTCTGGGCCGGCCTGGTTGTCTTGTCCTTGATGAACCTCAAGCGTCTGGTCTTGGCTAGGAGCTTGGGTTGGCTCGTGGGCCAGATGTTGCATGTTGATCGAGTTGTCTTCTTAGCCTTGTGTAGCTAGGAGTTGTTCCACGGCTTTGTTGAATTGCTCCCTTAGGACCTTGGTTCCGGACCGTGTGCATAGACCTTGTCGGACGATAGGAACTTAGCTTTCTTGGGTGGTTGGTGGCTCGGCCTCATCATCCTCTCCCTCTTGAAAAGGTTCTGTCCTCAGAATAGATTCATCTGCATGGGAATGAGCTAAGTCAGTAACATTGAAAGTTGGAAAAATAGCTAACTCACTTGGCAGTTCCAGCTTGTAGGCGTTGTCGTTGATCTTTTCTAGGACTTTAAAAGGGCCGTTGCCTCGGGGTGCTAGTTTGGACTTCCGTTGGTTAGGGAATCGGTCGTGTCACATATGTAACCACACCCACTCGCCAGGTTCAAAGGTGATGTCTTTTCGTCCTTTGTAGGCTTGCTGCCTGTACTTCTCGGTTTTCTTCTCTATATTCTCCTTGGCCCTCTGGTGTAGCTTTTTGAAAAATTCGGCTTCAGTGTCTCCATCAGTACTTGAGTAGATCGCTTGGGGTAGTGGTGTGAGATCTAGAGGCGTTAGAGGATTAAATCCGTATACTACTTCAAAAGGAGAATGGTTAGTAGCAGAGTGGGTGGCATGGTTATAAGCAAATTCAATGAATGGCAAACAACTCAACCAATTCTTTAAGTTCTTACGACCGTAGCTCTCAAAAGAGTTGAGAGTGTCCGGTTTACTACCTCTGTCTGGCCATCGGTATGAGGATGACAAGTAGTAGAGAAGAGGAGCTTGGTGCCAAGCTTCTTCCACAGCATTTTCCAGAAGTGGCTGAGGAATTTTGTGTCACGATCGGACACAATGGTTCTCGAGATGCCATGCAAATGGACCACTTCTTTGAAAAAGAGATTGGCTGTCTGGGTGGCGTCGTTGGATTTGCTGCATGGTATGAAGTGTGTCATCTTGGAAAACCTGTCAACTACAACGAAGATGGAATCTTTGTGTTTTATCTTGGGCAAGCCCAGCACAAAGTCCATAGAAATGTCTACCCAAGGGGTGTTATGTATAGGTAAAGGAAAGTATAAACCGTGTGGATATAACCTGGCTTTTTCCTTTAGGCAGGTGATGCATTTGGCACACAGCTTCTCCACATCTCGCTTCATGTGTGGCCAGTGGAAATGCTCGGTCAAGATGCTCAGGGTCTTGTCTCGTCCGAAGTGCCCCATTAGACCTCCTCCATGGGCCTCTCGGGCAATCAACTCGCGCATGGATCCTTGGGGAATACAAAGTCTCTTGTCTCGGAAGAGAAACCCATCGTGTTGATAGTAAGATCCGAATGCGGCTTTGGTGGTTTCCTTGTAGATATCCTAGAAGTCCGGGTCGGCTGAGTAGAGGTCCTTGATATGCTCAAATCCCAAAACTTTGGTTTCCATGGTAGCGATCAGAGTGTGCCTCCGAGACAGCGCGTCCGCAACCACATTCTCCTTCCCCTTTTTGTACTTGATCACGTACGGAAAGGTTTCTACAAACTCTAACCATCGGGCATGTCGCTTCTTCAGTGTGGTTTGCCCCCGCAGGTGTTTAAGAGTCTCGTGATCGGTGTGAATGACAAATTCTTTGGATAGGAGATAGTGCTGCCAAGCTTCCAGCGATCGAACCAGGGAAAAGAGCTCCTTGTCATAAGTGGGGTAATTAAGGGCGGCTCCACTTAGTTTTTCACTGAAGTAGGCCACGAGTCGGCCTCCTTGGGTCAAAACCGCTCCAATCCCTGTTCATGATGCATCACATTCAATCTCAAACATTTTATCGAAATCAGGAAGTACTAGTACCGGGGCGTGTGTGAGGCTTGTTTTGAGCTGTTGGAAGGCGGCCTCCTGAGCTGGCCCCCAGGAAAACGTGGTGTTCTTCTTGATCACTGTGGTTAATGGTGCGGACACGGTGCTGAAGTCCTTCACAAACCGTCGATAGAAGCTGGCCAGTCCATGGAAACTTCTGACATGGCCGATCGTAGATGGTGTGGGCCATTCCTGAATAGCTTTAATCTTTTCTTCATCTACTTTAAGCCCCTGCGAACTTACAACAAATCCTAGAAAGACCAACTGATCAGTGCAAAACACGCATTTTTTAAGATTTGCGTATAGTCCTTCCAACCTAAGTGTGTCTAGTACTTGTTCCAGATGTTTAAAATGTTCCTCTAGGTTACGGCTGTAAACAAGAATGCCATACCACAACAAACTTACAGATGTAGGACCTGATGACGTGATTCATGAGGCGCATGAAGGTTGATGGCGCATTGGTTAGCCCGAAAGGCATGACCAGCCACTCATAGCGACCCCTTTTTGTTTTGAAGGCGGTCTTCCACTCATCTCCCTCTTTCATCCTCACTTGGTGGTATCCACTTTTTAGGTCGATCTTAGAAAATATGGTAGATCCGCTAAGTTCGTCCAGCATGTCGTCAAGTCTCGGAATTGGGTGCCGGTACTTGATGGTGATGTTGTTGATGGCCCGGAAATCTACATTCATTCGCCAGGTTCCGCCCTTCTTGGGCACGAGCAAGACTGGTACGGTGCAAGGGCTGAGGCTCTCCCGAATGTAACCCTTGTTCATGAGGTTCTGAACTTGTTTTTCCAGCTCCTTAGCTTCCTCTGGGTTGACACGGTACGCGGGCCGGTTTGGTAATGGCGCTCACGGTACGCGGGCCGGTTTGGTAATGGCGCTCCCGGAATGAGGTCAATCTGACGTTCGATCCCTCTGATTGGTGGAAGCTCGGCTGGAATCTCCTCCGGAAAGATGTCTTTGAAGTCATCTAACAATTTAAGCATCTCGGGTGGTAGCTCCCAGTCTTCTTCTCCTGAAAAAAAAAATTCTCGAAAGATCATGAGTAATACCTGTCCATGATGGTCCAAGGTTTTAAGGACGGAGCTAGGGGTAATGTAAAGGTTAGTTTTACTTACCTGGCCTCCTTTGTCCATGGCTCGCTGCATCTCGTGGACTTCGGTTGGGGTGAGGGGAGCTAGGTTGTGTTTACGGTTGTTGTGAGTGAAGGAGTAGTAGTTGGTCCATCCATTGTGCAGTGTCTCCTTATCGAACTGCCATGGCCTTCCTATCAGAAGGTGTTCGGCTTGCATAGGCACCACGTCGCAGGTCACGCGATCTTGGTACTTGCTAATGCTGAAGGAAACAACCACTTGTTCTGCGATCCTTAGCTCAGTCTCATCGTTGAGCCACCTCAAACGGTATGGCCGCGGATGCTTAGTCGTCTTTAGCCCTAGCTTATCCACAAGATACTTGCTAGCTACGTTAGTGCAAGAACCACCGTCTATGATGAGGTTATACACCTTGGCCTCTATGCTACATCTTGTATGGAAGATGTTTTCCCGTTGGATGGTCTCCGGGTTGTAAAAGGCGCTGAGGGCTCGTCAGATCACCAGTATCTCCCCTACCTCGGGGTAGTCCGTCACTTCTTCCTCGGAGTCAACTGGTTCAGGTGGTGCTTCGTCCTCCGACTCATATTCCCCATTGTCACAGATCACCATGACTCGCTGGTTCGGGTAGTCCCTCGCATAATGGCCTTTCCCCTGACATTTGAAACAGGTAATGTCTCGGGACCTTGTGTTAGGAAGCTTACCTGGTGGGGCTGCGGGTTTTGGTGCTCCCGGGGTGGCCTTCTTGGCCCGATCCTCGACAAAGGACGCCTTCCCTTTGTCAAAGCTCCTTGGCTGCTGGGGGTTCCATTTGGGTTTGGAACGGCTGGTGGCTGAGCCTTTGCGCTTGATGTGTTGCTCGGCCTGGATAGCTAAGTGAAGCAACTCGTCTAGATCATTATACATCTGCCTCTCCACCTTGCGTACAATACGGTCTTGAAGTCCATCTAGGAATTGGGCCATGAGGGTTTCAGGTGCGTCCGTGACCTCCAGGCGGTTCTTGAGGGTTTCAAACTCCTCAAAGTATTCCTCCACAGTTTGGGTGCCCTGGTGGAGCTTACGGAACTTCTTCTGAAGGTCCCTGTGAAAAGAAACCGTAACGTACCTTCTCCGGAGATGGTAGCTCATGTCGGCCCAAGAGCTGATTGGGTCTGATGACGTCTCCTTCGGTCGGCCACCTCTCGGTCCCACCAGGCCAAGGCATTGTCTGTCAGCTGGGCGGCTGCTAACGCCACCTTACGTTGGTCCGAGTAGTTGTAGTACTCAAAGATATATTCCATGCGGCAATCCCAGTCCAAATAGGCCTCCGGATTGATTCTTCCTGTGAAGGTGGGTGGAGAGAGTTTGAGGTCCTTACCTTGCCACTGTGGATCATCATCAGGGTCCCGGTGCCTGTCCCTATTGTTTCCCGGACGGTGATGGTCACGCGTGTGGTCGTTCCGGGATTGGTCGGGTGCTGGTGGTGGCCGGATGTCCCGTGTACGCTCGCGGGTACTCTGCGTGTCCGAAGTGTCTTCTTCTTTGGTCCCGCGTTGTTCCAGGTGGTCTTGCATGGTCTGAAGGTTGGTTAAGATTTGAGCCAACGCGTCGTCACTCGTGCTTCCCATGGAATCCTTCAAAATAACCTTCAAAGATCAAGTGTTTTATGGGTTTCTAATAATTGAACAAGTTCGCGAAAGGAGAGAAGGAAAGCTTCTAAACCTACAACCAGCTCAAGTAATATTTAGTACTAACGAAAATGGAATGAAAATAAACTAAAAAGGCAAGATCAAACGGAAGGAAAGATGCAAAAAGGAAATGTTCTTTTTTTTTTTAAATAAATAAATAAGGAAACAACGATTATGACAAGACCTTGATACACATGAACCCTAGGTCGAATGCGACAGGTTTATGCGGCTATGACAGATGCAGAATTTCTAGCAACCTAACGGACTCGATCTATTTAGACAGTATTATCTTCTTTTTTTTAATCTAAACAACGGAACTAACAAGATGAATCTAGCAAGCAAAAGGGATTAATCCCAATTTTTTTTTTTAAACGAAACTTTTAAGGAACAATGAATCGAAAACAAGGGAAATAGATCAACCTGATTCAGGAGCTTTAAGCTCTGATACCAGATGATGTAGGGCGGATATGGGTGGTGACAAACCGCTGGTCGTATGACTGTCTCGGTTGATACTAAAGATGGTTGAAAGGGGAGGATGGAACCTTGCAACCGGTCGTATGACTCTCTTTGCAGAGGTTGATCGGATGGGAGATGGAATGGAACGAGGGTCGCCACAAAGCTGGTGAGAGAACTTTGATAAGACACGAGTTTTGGGGCTTTGGATTCTCTCCTTAGCCGCCGAGTTCTTAAGCAAAAACTAGAGTTTTTGTTGCAGAGAAGAAGTGCGAGTTTTTATTGATACACGGCTGTGAGAGGGGACCTTAATAAAGGGGTCCGAACAGCTTTACCTTTCTAGGGAACTTGAAGCAAATACAATATTCGACTCTAAGAAAAAGGAAATACACATTAAAGACAAAGATGTGCAAGACTTAACCTACAAGACAAAAGATTCATTAGCCGAATTAGGAAAGTAGAATTAAACTCTTACCTTGTGGGTTGTGACGCGGGTGTTGGCTGAGTTGGTCTTGAGGTTGTCGTTGTGGGCCTTAGGTGGGCTGGATGGTGAAGATGGTCCGGCCCTGATCCTCTTGAATGAAGTCCAGTGGCCTGGTTGGCCCATTAAGGTAGTCGCGTCCTTGTTCTGGCCCGGCCTGGTTGTCTTGTCCTTGATGAACCTCAAGCGTCTGGTCTTGGCTAAGAGCTTGGGTTGGCTCATGGGCCAGATGTTGCATGTTGATCGAGTTGTCTTCTTGGCCTTGTGTAGCTAGGAGTTGTTCCACGGCTTTGTTGAATTGCTCCCTTACGACCTTGGTTCCGGACCGTGTGCGTGTCGAACGATAGGAACTTGGCCTTCTTGGGTGGTTGGTGGCTCAGCCTCATCACAAGAGCAACAAAAACAAGACTAAAACGCAAAAATATAAAAATCTAAGGGTTACCAAACATAAGATCACACAACAAAGAATATTAGTAAACAAATAACAACCTTCAACACAAAATTATTCAAGATACATATAAATTAAAATCCTCTTAAATGCCCAAAGGTGCTAAACAACTATACAACAACAAACAAAATATTAGATAGAATATAAACATAAAATAACGATTAAATCAAAAAAATTCCAAACTTCAGAGTCTATATCAACCACCCAAACTAAGATAACACACACAAAAATACTGTCAAAGAATAACCAACCTCAAACCTCAGATTAAAATGAACCCTAGTCATCCACGTGCGCCGTGAAAACAAAAACAAAACAACCGACGAATCAAACCCAAAAACCAAAAAAACAAAAAAAACAAACGTTACAGGAAATCAAGAAAATGCTTTCAATCGGCTCAAAACTATTCTTACTCAAGCTCATATATTGATATTACCTAACTTTGACAATATGTTTGAGGTTGAATGTGATGCATCAGGGACAGGCATAGGTGCAGTCTTGACCCAAGGAGGAAGAGCCGTGGCCTATTTCAGTTAAAAGCTAAATGGAGCCTTGATGAATTACCCCACTTATGATAAGGAGCTTTATGCGCTTGTGAGATCCTTAGAAACATGAGAGCATTATCTACTCTCGAAGGAGTTCATCATCCATACCGACCATGAGACTATGAAACATCTTCGAGGCCAAACCACACTAAAGAGTAGACACGCCAGATGGTTGGAGTACATTGAGACCTTTGCCTATGTAATCAAGTACAAGAAAGGAAAAGAAAACACTGTGGCCGATGTTTTATCAAGGAGGCATGCTTTGATCTCAACTATGGAAGCCAAGGTTATGGGATTTAAACACTTGAAAGACCAGTAACCAGGAGATGCTGACTTTGGACACACCTACAAGGAGTGCACAGGAGGCGCTATTGGATCTTTCTACCAGCACGATGGGTTCTTATTCCGAGACAAGCAGTAATGCATTCCCAAGGAACCGTGCGAGAACTCCTATTAAGGGAAGTTCACGGTGGAGGCTTAATGAGATATTTTGGAGTAGACAAAACCTTGATCATCATCATAGAACATTTCTTTTGGCCTCATTTGAAACGAAATGTGGAACGGTTCTGTGCCAGATGTATCGTGTGCCTCAAAGCCAAATCCAGGTCACATCATTTTGGACTTTATACTCCCTTACCTTTACCTAACATGCCATGGGTAGATGTTTCTATGGATTTTGTCTTAGGGTCTACCCATGATCAAGCACAGTTATTCCATCTATGTCATAGTAGACCGGTTCTCAAAGATGGCACACTTCATTCCATGTTCCAAAACCAATGATGCAACTGAAACAGCCGACCTCTTTTTCAGAAAAGTTATTAGACTACACAGGTTACCGTGGACCAGCATGTCAGACCAAGACCCCATATTCTTGAGCCGCTTTTAGAGAAAACTTTGGAGGAAGTTGGGAACCAAGATACTCTTATCCACCACTTGCCACCCTCAAACTGATGGACAGACCGAGGTGGTAAACCACACACTCTCTACTCTATTGAGAGCCACGGTTGGTAAACACGTAAGAAACTGGGTTAATTGTTCACCATACATTGAATTTGCTTACAAGCGGTTGCCCCACTCGGCTACTAAACATTAACCATTTGAAGTTGTTTATGGTTTTAAGCCTCTTACCCCACTAGACCTTAAGCCATTACCACAGCAAGAGCATGTGAGCCAAGACACGGAGAGCAAGGACGAACTTATCAAGAAGATTCATAAGAAGACCAAGGAGAACATTGAGAAGAAATCCTTGCAATACAAGGCACACGCGGACAAGGGTAGGAAAAAAATCACATTCGAACCAAGATAATGGGTCTGGTTACACATGAGGACAGACAGAGTCCCCACCCAAAGGAACTCTAAACTCGCACCAAGAAGAGATGATCCATTCAAAGTCCTCAAACACATCAATGACAATGCCTACCACCTGGAACTGCCAAGTGAGTTACACATCTCGTCCAGCTTTAATGTTTCTGACTTGTTACCGTTTGATGCAGGAGAAACTGTTCTGAGGTCAGAACCTTCTCAAGAAGGAGGGAATGATGAGGACCTAGAACTACACCAACCACCACAACACCAAGTGTCGGTCATGAGGTTAGCTCCAAGAACAAGATCGGGGACCAAGGTACTTCAAAAAGAATTTAACCAAGCTGTGGAGAATTTGATCACTCAAAAAGAGCTAGATGAGGTTACAGACCAACTTACCCAATTGATCATTTCACCAAAGAGCATCACAGACCAAGCCCAAGAAGGTCAAACCGAACCCGACCAAGTCTTAAAACCCATAGAACTAACCCCAAATGACGTCAGCCAAGAGAAAGACGGTCCAATCATGAAAACAATGGGATTAAATAAATGATGTATTTATTTTTGTGTTTAACATCACTTATGAAATTGATATAAAATTTACATCAATAAAAATTGATGCTAATAATATTTTTAAATACGTGTAAACTAATTATGTGAATTAACCTCAGTTGTTAAAATTGATGTAATTTTTTTTCTTTTAACATCAATTAAATAAAAAATAATGTTATTTTATCTTAATTAGCATCAGTTAAAACATTTGATGTAAATAAAACTAATTTGCATCAATAAAAAAACTGATATATATATAATACAATATATATATATATATATATTTACATGTTTTTTAATTATTATATACTATACATATATATATCAAGTAAATATAGATAACATCATGTAAAAAATAGTTAAATATTTTATTTTGTTTATCATATATCATAATCCTAGTTGTATATATATATATATATATATATATATATATATATATATATATATATATATGTTATATAGACAGAATAAAAATACTGAATAATTGGGGTTTGTTTAAATAATATGGGAAAAAGTGAGAATAGTGTGCAAATAAAAATCCATGTAAATATGTAACTGTAATTTTTGTTTACAGTATTTTAAAATTATAAATGGGTTTGGTGATGCGGCCTATCGAGGATACCTTTCGAGTATATAAATAGTTTTGGGTTTGGTTATCATGATAACGTGAACTCGAGTGTAAGCTTATTTTCTGATGTAAATAATTTTGATGTAAATAAAACACACCGGAAGCTTTCTTTATTTGTCATCTCACCACTTATGTAATCAACCAACCAAAACGCAGCATTTCATGAACTGAGCCACATTTCAAATTCAAATAAGTCTTCCCTATCTCAAATAAGGCAACTGTGTGAATCACTATCAAGGTAAGACCATAATTTATTTGAATTATTGGACTAATCTCGTTTCGATTCTTTGTTTACTTCTTTGTTGCAATTTAGAATAATGAGACCATGTAATCTCCTTTGATTTTGATTTTTGCATTTATGTTTTCTTGCGTTAAGTCTTAGAAGGGCAAAGCTGATCGAACCACTATATAATGTTCCACACAGCCGTGTAATATTTTCACATTTGATCAATAAAAAAACCAAGTTTTTCTTGTATTATCAAACAATCAAACCTAAGAGTTTGTGAGAGGCAACCTCTTGTGTTCAAAACTTATCAAGGTTGAGTTCATACACCTTGTGGTGTCTACCGATTCATCTTCACTCATGCGCTCAATTCCTTGACCATGGCAAGCAGAGTTACACAACCATTTTCCTTGGTTTCATTCCTTCATTCCCCATCGATCCATCATCTGATCCGGTTGAAAGAGTCATACGACCAGCAACCGTTCCCCATCGTTCCACCTTGTTAGACCTGGATTGGATCTTACATCAATATATAGGGGATTAAGTTTACCAAAAAACCTACGACATCCACATGCAACAAACCTTTTCTGCAAAAATATTACTAACAAAAAAAATCTAAATAAGTAAATCACCAAAATACCTCTTTATCGACTAAAATCATTTTGCTTTGTAAGAATGATTCCGTGTTCTGTCTATGAGGTGAAGTTATATGTGAGGTGTTGGAACTGTGTGAGAGTCACCAGTTTCAGTTGGAGTTTCGTTTTCTGACTGAAGAACTGAGTCAACTGTCTATATATCACATGAAGTTGGGTTTACTCTGAAAAGTCAGATGGAATTGTCTATTATGGAGTTTCAACTGTTAAAATAGCAGATTGATGTTGAAAAGTACAAATCTGCTTAAGAAAAATCACAAGTCGGCTAAAAAAGAAGTACAAGTCTGCTTAAAAAAAACACAAATCTGCTGAAAACCATTCCTGTTCTATTTGAAGTCAGAAGAAGCAAATAGAATAGAACGTCTATGGAGATTTAATTGTTAAGAAAGCTGATCAGTTTTTATTCTAGCTGAGATTGAATTTCGAATTCTCTCTAGAACCTGGAAGTTCATAATCTCTGATTGGTGTAATCAAGAGAGACGAGAGATATTGGAGGTACTTGTGATGAACTGAGATGACAGTGGTCCGATTCTGATGGAAATCATACTACGCAGTAAAGACATACATCCATTGTTTGAAGCATATATTCTCAACCATGAGGCTTTTACGCATGAAACTATGAGAATGTGCTCAGCTTAATTACAGAACTCCTCAAATAAGAATTGTATCAAAAAGAGTTCAAATGAAGGAGTTATGCCATTTACAAATCGGGTAATTTCAAGTATACACGATTCAGACCTTCAAGCATTCAATGAAGAATTCCAACCAGACCAGATTGAATTACAAACCGAATTTTCTATAATATTGGTCTATCTAAGAAGCCATCTTCCCAATTCTACAAAGGTCAGGCGGAATTAATTAGATCAAGGGTTATAATAAGCTAAAGAGTCATTCAAACTACAATTATTTCTACTCTAAGTCTTTGGTATTTGTTCTAGTTTCCATGCACCTAGTTTTTACCATATTTATCATTTTTTAATTTATTTGTAATCTATTTAAGCCTCATTTCATGAAAGAATCAAATAAGTTTTTTGTTATTTTTGGAACCTTTTGAGTGGTTAACCCATTTTTCTTTGTCAATGGTGTGTAATATCCATTGATCTGATCATGGTGGGTTACTTCATTGATCAAAACCTTTTTGTCGTCTATTGTGTCATATCCTAGGGCACTGGAAGGGTATACCAAGGGCCTTCTGCAACCTTTGACGCTCCCTACGATCCATCAATAAACAAGAAACCTTCCGCAACTTCTGTGCGACCAGTCGCTCCACATCCATTGATTTTTGAGACTTCACGGTTTCTTTGATGCAAATCTTATCCTTACCAACTTAGAGTGCATCATCCCTGAGAAATTTATATTATTTGGTATCAGAGGAAACACTCTAAGGGGTTGATTGGTTTACCCACTACCACCCGCAAACGCAGCTTTTGCGGGTGGTAGCGGTTATTAGCGTTTTGTAACAATCACAGAAAACGCAATCTACCGCTCTGTATTGCTCTAAATCGCTCAAAATCAAAATCTGCTTTCCTCTAGCGTTTGCGGTTGTGGGCGTTTGCGGGTTGATAATAAAAAAATAAATTTATTTGAAAAATATAAAAAATTCATTTAAAATAAGAATATATATATATATAACTAATTTAGTTAATCACAAAAATATGATAAATTAAAAATTTAAAATTTGGATACTAAAATTATGAAAGATATGAATAAATTTGATACTATATATATATATAATGCAAATATATAAAATTAATAAAATAAAATTAAAATAAAAATTTTATTATAAAAATGATAAAAATCATTTAAAATAAAAATATACACAAAAATAAATTAGTTAACCAAAAAAGTATAACAAATTATTTTTTTTAAAAAAATTGGATATTATAATTATGAAATATATGAATGAATTGACACTATATATATATATAATAAAATAAAAGTTTCAAAGTCTAACATTATTTTTCATAAAATGAATAATTTTTTCACTAAAATCATAACTTCATCCAAATTATTAAAATATATATAAATTTTTATTAATAATTATATTAAATTAATGATTTAATATTTTATTATAATAATATTTTTTGATGGAAATCATGCGAGGCAGCAAAGATATACATTCATTGTTTGAAGCATATCTTTTCAACCACGAAATTTCTATACGTGAAACCACTTTGAGAATGTGATCAGCTCAATTACGAAACTCCTCGAAGCAGAATCAGATCAAACAGAGTTAAAATGAAGGAATTAAGCCGTTTACAAATCGGGTAATTTAAAGTATACATGATTCAGAACTGCGTGTATTCAATGAAGAATTCCGACCATACCAGATTGAATTAAGCTACAAACCGAATTGTTCTATAATATTGGTCAATCTCAAAAGCCAGATTCCCAATTCTACAAAGGCTAGGCGGAATTAATTAGATCAATGATCATAATAAGTTAAAGAGTCATTCAAACTACATTTATTTATAGTCTAAGTCTTTGGTTTTTGTTCTAATTTATATGCGCCTAGTTTTTACCACATTTATCATTTTTTTAACTGATTTTTAATCTATTAAAGCACCATTTCGTGCAATGAATAAAATAAGCATTTTTGTTATTTTTGAAACCTTTGAGTGGTTAACCCATTCTTCTTTGTCAATAGTGCGTAATATCCATTGATCTGATCATGGTGGGTTACTTCATTGATTAAAACCTCTTTGTCGTCTATGTGTGACATATCCTAAGGTTTTTAACCGCTACTGCATCCGCTAATCAATCATTCATAAGTATCCCGAAAACACACTTGTTTTCAACCGCTGCGCCAGTCGTATAAATCGCTTAATAACGCTTGAAATCGCAACCGCACGCTTCCGCAAACTCCCGCAACCGCAACCATAATCGCTGCATTTAAACCAGTCAGGCCCTAAGCCTATTTGTTATCATTCTATCATTTTCTCATTTTCTTTCATCCATCTTCTCTTCTTTCGCCATCTTTAATTTAATCATTAATTTAATCATCATTGAAACTCTTGCAGAGTTATCACAAATAGTTTGAGGAAAACAATATGTGATCCTACATTTGAACATGGTCAAAACTCTTGAAGAGTAAGATAACATTGTCTATATTGATTCTAAATTGAATATTTAAGAAAATAGATATTATCTCGAAAGATCCTTTCAAGATTTTATATAGAATATGCTCACATATGTTTGGTCCTGTAGTACCATATTTAAAATGCTATTTTAGCAAGTTACTAATCTTTTCATGATTGAAAGATGAGATTTTGTATGACAAGAGAGAAAGTCATAATAGTAACTTTTATAAGAAGATGAATAACTCGTTTGTACAAGTACGTACAGTAAAATGTTTGAAGATAGTATGTTAAAGATATTTGGTCTGAAGTCCAAATAAACCAAGAAATTATTGTATATGTCAAAAGGGTGTTATGGATCAGAAGTCTAATGACCTTAGTATTATATTGAAGTCAAACGAGTATTCAATAAGGCTATTCTCAATTATCAAAAGAGGATATATATGATTAGAATACATATCATGAAGATGTTGCTTCCAGTGGGAGAAATATAATGATATGTGTGGCTGTACTCTTTTTATTTTCATGTTTTTTATCCCACCGGGGTTTTCCATGTTAAAGTTTTATTGAGGCATCAATGAATACGTAAAAGATAGACTCCCAAAAGGGAATGTTATAATACAAATAATGAAAGCCTATTACTTCTCCAAAGTCTTTCCCATATATTAATGCGATCATGACGATCCGAGAGAATGATCAAGATGAATCATTAGCAAGACCAAGACACTGCATAAGAATAGCGATGTTTGTGTTCTACATATTGATTCAAGTGAAGATCTGACATATACATTTACCAAGGAACTACATTTAAGAAGTTAGTTCACCATATCGGATTGTGTAATCTCAGAGATCTCGATGTATGTACTCATGACAGAAGTAACTGTGTCTTGCACTCTTTTTTCGTAAAAAGGAAAACCAAATTAGAGTGTTGTATAAATATCCGACCAAAATTTAGAAAAGCTTTCTAAACATTTAGGAATGCCTTCCAAAAAAGCTTAGAAATAAATTTTAGATGTCTACAAATATTTCTTAAAATTCCAAAAAAATTTTATCCAAAAGAATGTTTTAATCTTTCTAAATAATTATTTAATCAAGTAGTTTAAAAAAGCTTCTCTACATTTATAACAATTTAAGATGATCTTCATCTATTTGTCAGAATCTTTCTTCAAAATGTAAAAATGTAAGAATGCTTCTTAAATTCCAAAACTTCTAGATATTTTTAAAATGCTCATACAAATTTTAGTAAATTTATCTTAAATGCGTTGGCGGGCTTACTACATTTAAGTTATTGTATAAAAAGATACAAATGTTCCTATTTATACGCTTTAAAAAACCCTTCCAAAACATGTACAATGACTTCTTAACTTTGAGTTATTGTGTAAATAGATACAAATATTCATATTTATAGATTTTCAGGATATCTTCTTAAATGTGTGAAATGACTCCCTAAATTTAAGTAAATAACACAAATATGTTTTAGGAATGCTTTCCTTAGTGTGTATGACAGTTTTCTAAAATTAAAATGTTGTATAAATAGACACAAAAGTTTTTATTACATGTTTTATGATAAATTATTTAACCATTTAAAGAATTATTAAACAATTCAAATAAACATGAAAAAAATTTTCTATGTCACATATTTGATAAACTTTGAGTTTTATTTACATAGACACAAAAATTCTCATGTTTGCGTTTTATAAAAGCAGATCTATATGTGTTGGCAGACTAACTAAATTTTGAGTTATTGTATAAATATATGTTTTTATTTATATGTCTTAGGAAAGCTTCTTAAATTTTAGTTATTGTATAAATAGATAAAAAAAAATTCATGTTTATAGGTTTTAGGAAGATCTTCTTCAATGTCTGGAATGACTTATTAATTAGGATTCTTAAATGAAAAACTTCATAAATTTGTATTTGATCAACTAGTAATTAACATACAATTTATTATAGTCTTCCTAAATATGTAAAAATAATTTCTAAAAATTTAAATAAATTTAATAAATTCTAAAATCTACATTTCTAGATATCTATAAAATACTCATACAAACTTTAGTAAGATCTTCCTAAAAGTTTAAAACTTCTTTCTTATTCTTTAAAACAATATAATTTTTGAAAATAAAATTTAGGAAAACCTTTCTAAAGTTTTATAAAGACATACTAATTTTGTATTTGATCAACTAATAATTAACATACAATTTAGGATGATTATCCTAAATTTTTAAGAATATTTTACAAATATTCAAGAAGCCTTCATAAGTTCCAAAACTTAGGAAACATTTCTAGATATTTAGAAAATATTCATATGAATTTTAGTAAAATCTTACTAAAAGTTTGAAGGTACAAAGATTGGAGAGAACCAAAAGAGTTGCAACTAAAAAGTCAAAGTTGTTTCTCTGGTTCACTATCGGGATTTTATTTTACTGAAATCACAAGTAAAAAATGGAAACCATATTTGATAAGATTCGTACTTTCACAAATGATGACAAGAAAAAAGAGCCTATGTATTCTCAGTGCCACTAGATCCTCGTTCTCCTTATCTTCCTTTGTACACTTTTCCCACGGATACTAAAAAAACCAAGTAACAATAAATCATCTGAAGATGAAAGCAGATGGAACTAAACAAAGTTATGTTAATAAAAGCAGTAAACAGAATATACATTAACTAGCAACATCACATAGCTGTTTCCCCCAATAAGCAGAAATGGTAGCCGGATCATATACCAAAGGTTAGAACTCCAGTCTGAAAAAGAGTCCAAAGGAAGAAGAATATGAAACATTATACGCAATGCTAAGTAAAAGAAAAAAACAATAAAACTTTCAGTTGAAATTGTCTAAAGGTTTTTAACTTTTTATCTCTACAAGCGTTAGCTGAATATTATTATCTGCGAAAACCAATCCTTCAAATTCTGTCCATGAAGCTCATTAATACAGCCAATTGTTCGTCTTCTTCCATTTGAGTCCTCATTCTTTTAATCTATTTGACACATCGTTGATTCTCTTTTTGACAATTTTGCCATAAGTCAAATTTGGGTGTTATAATTTCTATAATCCACAGACTATAAAAAAGTGTAGTAGATAATCTTTACCGTGGAAACATTATTGTTGACTGCTTTTGACGCATAGGACGATGAAGAAGATCCATTTGCGATGGTGGTAGACTTGGGAGGGGAGATCTTGTGTAAGTTTGGGATCAGTAGCGATGATGACTAGAGAAGATTTCTCCCGTAGACAACCTGTGACTACAAATCTAAGATCAAATCGGAGCTATCTGTAATATGCAATGTAATCCTAATACTGCTTGAGTCTACCTTCATCCTTCATCATGTTTTGGCTGGATCGGTTGACTCTTTCTAAGGAGATCGAAGGAGAGATTGATTTCGATGGAGAGATTGTGATCGATGGAGAGTTTGAGATTGACGGAGAGAGAGAGATTCGACGGAGAGAGAGAGATTCGACGGAGAGAGAAAGATTCGACGGAGAGGAAGAGATTTGAAGGAGATGAAGAGATTCGACGGAGAGATTGAGATAGTTTTCTCTTTTTTTTTTTTGTTGAGTATTGTGTTGTGAGAAAGCTGGGTAATATAGTCAATTTACCCTCATTAATGAAACATTTAGGTCATTTCCCTATTCTTAGTTCATTTTAGTTACACAAACTAGTAAGTGATTTATTAAAGAGTGTTTCTCTTAAATAAATATGAAATATGTTGAAAATTAATTGATTTTATGATTTATAAAAATTTGATTAATAATAGAATTAGTGTATTAAGTTATTTAATTATATTTACTATTTTATTTAATATTCTAAATATGCTTATGGAATATATATATATATATATATATATATATATATATATGTGTGTGTATGATACAAATACTATAATATTTTTTTCCTTTTTATAGATCAAAATTAGTTCATTAGTTTATTATAATATATTAATATAATTACAAATTTTTTAAATGCATAATCCAAAATCTCATGAAAAAGAATTTTTAGATATTTTGGATAATTATTTAATGCGTGTTTAAATACATTTACCAAGAAAATATTTCACAATCGGATTTTTTTGTAAGATTTGATTAGATTGTATAATGTTATAGCAAACTTTATATTTTTTTAGATATATTTAAGGGTTGTTAAAAAAAAAGATATTGTGCGGCTTAATTTTGATTTAAATTTTAATCATAATTGGCATCTATCATTTGACTAAAATATCTTTAATGAATATTTGAAAAAAAACCATTAAAATACAGTGGTATTTTATATAATATAACACTTGATTAAATGTTTTTTCTATAATCTTTCATATTTTAATAGTATAGATTAGTATATATTATCTTATGATTACTATTTTTTTTTTTTGGTGTGATGAAGATGTCTAATGATGGCAATGTTGACAATTCTGGTGGAAGAATTCATCATAAGGTAATTTTTTAAAGAGGACATTTGGAAAACTACATTCCCAAGAGATTATATTTGTGTTAGAATCCAACATCGATTAAAAGATCTTCTCAACTTACATTACATAAAGGATGCGTAACCAGTTTCTATTGATTCAATGACTAGGAGATCACACCTATGACGGAGGACTTGAGCTCTGGTTCAGCACCAGATCTCATACCTAAAAGGGAACGTGGTCCCAAGACAAATTTCCATGATAGCTAAACATATTCTTTGATATTGTTTTATTGGTTATTCTTATATGCAAAATTAATACTCTGGATGTAAAGAAGCTTTGATTTGAATAGAAATTTAACATTCAATTAAAAAAAAAAAGTACATTGCATATGTTTTTTCAGGTTTGAAAAGTTAATGACTGATTTTCTAATTATATTTTTAGATGAGAATTGTAAGGAATTTAGAGATGATGTAACAGTTTTTGGGAGAAGATTAGAATGCTGATGTGGCTAGCTTAAAGAGCCTCAGATAGATACTATTATTAGTTATAGATTTTGTTGAAAAAATTGGTTATTTAAATAGTTTTAGGTGTTTATTCTGTTGGAAAAAAAATGATTGTGCATTAATATGTCTTCATTGAAGAAACCCAAAATTGAACTAATTTTATATTAAAATTTCATTTTTTGACCATTTAAATAATCTAGCTCTAGCTATTCCGACCTTCACAATGTCTATCTTTCTCCTTACATTGGATATTTGTGATAATCTCGCACCATTGCAAGATTCTGGTGGAGATTAGACGCAAATAAAAGAGGACTTTATTGGACAAAATGGGGAAGCCTATGTTTCTTTAGAGACAAAAGAGGTATCGAATTCCGAGCAATCCATGAATTAAATTTTGCACTACTAGCCAACAATTGTGGAGACTCCTACAGTATCCAGGCTGTCTATTGGCACGTGTCTTGCGAGGAAAATACTACAAATATAGTACTCCTTTGAGGAACGTGAACCCAAACAACTCCTCTTATTGGTGGACTAGTATTATTGCCGCCAGACCTCTGTTACAGCTGGGTATTAGACAAAATATCCACTGTGGTCTTAATACTAAAGTATGGATGAATCTTTGGATCCCGACCAATCTGGCTCGTCCACCTAGAGCTCGTGCACTTGTGGTTCATCCCTCTATGTCTACAAGCGACTTTATCTCAAAGGGTGTGAAGAAGACTTGGGATCTAGCCCTTCTCAAGTCATACATAGTTCCAGAAGACATAAGTCTGATAAGAAGTTTGACCATTAGTCACACTTTGCATTCCGACACGTATTTTTAGAATTTCACTAAAACGCGTTCCTACACAGTCAAGTCAGGTTACTGGATTGCGCAGGAACACTACTTAATTGGGAGCAATTAGTCGGATGTGTAGAACCAAGCACTAGAGACCTTCAAGCTTATGCATGGAAAGTTAAGGCTCCCCAAAAGATCCAACTTCTTCCCTGGTAGATTTTGTCAAGCTACCTGGCCGTGACACACAACATATCTCGACGTGGAATGCGATGTGCTAACCACTGTCCTAGGTGTGGTGAACCCAATGAGACCATTAATCATGCTATTTTCGATGTCCCCTTATCCTTGAATCTTGGGCACTGGCATATACTCCCTCTCCTCCAGATCTCTTTTTGACCCATGTTCTCTTTACCAATATGTGTTGGTGTCGGATCCCGAACCCCTGGTTCGGATCCCATAGTAAATGCTGCATCATGAAGACACATCACCATAAAAAGGTCAACAATCAACAATTGTCTTAACCAAGCTCTAAGTGCGACAACGAGCAAGAGAGCTCGAATCGAACAATGGAGCGGGGAGCTCGAGAGCACACTGAAGCGAGCTAAAGGGTCCGGGCTAAGTCGTCCGCATAACGAACAAAAAGTGATGAGAAGTGAAGACATGGATAGCTCGGAGAATTCAAATGAGAGCGTTACTGTATTTTTCACAAGATCAAAACAGACATATTTAAAGAGAATAATCACAGTAATTAGGTGGATTGAATGTAAATTCTTGTATAAAAATATGAAACCTTATGCATTGTAAGATAGACTCCTTTTTTAGCCCAATGCATAATTAATATACACACTTTCGATAACTCACATGTAAGAGATTTCTGAATACAGTTCTTATAAGTATTTCTTGTGTAATTCATAAGCTAAAAACCCCTGAATCAATACAAATATACGGATTGGAATCCGATAGCCACAATATTAACTTCATGTTCTAGAGTAAAGCAGATCTAGAAAAGATGGAGAACGAGGTTGATTTTTCCATGAATTTTCTAGTTTATTCCATGACTTTCTAGGGGAGTTACTCGATCACCAGAGGACATAGTTTGTCATACGAAAGGGGAAATCAAAGCTTGATTTAAGGCAAACATTGGGGATCCACAGTTGAATCTTGAAAGGAACCCTTCCGTGCTGCCACCCATCCACCTGCAAGATATTTGTCTAGTTGATGGCTCTTGGCTTAGCAATGGCCCCATAAGTAAATTAGGCTGGGCTTGGTTGAGTCCAGATGGTCGCCAACGCCTAGTGGGTGCTCAAAACAACCCACATCGACTCTCTTCTTTACATACAGAATTTGAAGCACTACTTAGGATAATACATTCGATGCTTTAATATGCTAACATCTAGATTTTTAGAATGAATTGCCAAGATATCTTCGAGATGATTAGGTCTCTAGAGGATTAACAAAACTTTACAACATATTTCAAAAAAATTGTCATACTCAAACTCCTTTACGCATCTTTTTCTTTATTGTCCATCCTTCGTACTTCCAACACAATTGCGGATATATCGGTCAGAGTAGCTCGATCCTATCCTCACAATGTTGTATTTTTCTGGTTATTCTATTCAGTGGCTGGCCTCTCTAACTCATGTTTGAAAATGGTCCTTTAATGAAAAAAAGAAAAAAAAAAAGAAAGAAAGAAAAAAAACTGGTCTTAACAGGAAAAACTTATCAGCCTTATGTCGACGCGTGTGGTCCTCCGTCCTCGAGCCATTCTTCCACTTTTATGCAAAAAAAAAAAAACCTTTTATTTTATCAGAACTGTGCGGTTAATTTCATCCACGGCCGAAGGAAAAAAAAATCTGGAGAACAATAAGGCTGTCTTCCTTTCTCCCACAGTGGAGGAGACGAAACTGTCCATGAGAATCGATCAGATTTTTTAATTTTCTACTTCAAATCCCATCTCCTTTCTCCCTTAAGCTTGATTTCTTCAAGTCTAATTGCGATGAATTGCCCAGCCATGAGTGCATCTGCTTCTTCGTGCTCTTCTTCCTGTTCCTACTCAACGTTTCGTCCTTGTCCGTAAGTTTCCACCTTGAAGTCAGAGAACAAATTTTTTAATTCTTCTATCGAGAACAAAACGCAATTCTCCTTCATTAATCGAATATGTTAAATGATAAAATAATCGTTAATAATATATTTAAACATATAGCTTGACACTGCAAACTGATTATGTTCATTCGGAAAGGTTTTATGACTTGATGTATGGTTTGTTTCGAATAACTCTCTTTGATGCAGACTCTTGCCACAAATGAGTCAAGATTCACAGAGATCTGTGCAATACTCAAGATTACCGTTTGAGGCGTTTGCTACTTGGAATCTATCCGACGGGTATCATCAGAAACAGTCAATGTTTCCGAACCCGCTGCCTGGAAAACAGTCATTGCCTTTGAGAGCGTTGGTGACCTCAAATCCCTTAAACACATCATCCTCACCAGTAATGAATGATGAGAAAATTGGAGTCCTGTTATTGAACCTAGGAGGCCCCGAGACTCTAGATGATGTGCAACCATTTTTGTTTAACCTCTTTGCCGACCCGGTAAATCTGCTGAATTCTTTATCTACAAGTATCTATATTGTTTACCGCTGAGCTTTAAAAAGTGCGCCATTTTTGGGCCTTGGGAAAGGCGCATTGTGGCGATAGATACCCTAAACTCCTTAACTAATGGCGAGGCAACAATCATAGGGTTCGCCATGGTGCGCTTTTAGACGGTAGCCACTAAGATTTTTTTTTTGTAAAAATCCACTGTTTTCATATAATTAGCGCATAGAAAACCCAACTCCCTAAGTACAAAAACTAAGTTTGTTTCCTCTCCTATCACAACTTGCGGCTTCGGGGATCTCGTCTTCTCCGAGAACATAACACGAGATTTGAATGTTTGGATTTAGGGTTTTGTATTTTCAAGTTCTTTGTTTTCATATTTTGGTGTTTTGCTTTTGAATATTGGAAACAAGCTTCGGTTTTCAATCTTTTTATTTCAGTTCCTGAGGAGTTTATCAATGCATTTCTTAGTCTCAACCGGTTTTAAACAGTTTGATCCTTAAAGCGAAAGCCCTAAGCATACAGAATTAGAGTAATGTGCTTACAAATGTTTTCAGACGATTTTACTATGGTAGTGTAGAAAGAGAGATCATTGGAGCGGTTTACTTTATAATTTTTAATGTTTCATAAGAGTAATGCGAATACATGATCGCTGTTCAATCGGTAGGACATTATAAGGTTGCCGCCGGTCTTCCGATTTCTTCAGAAGCCATTGGCACAATTCATATCAGTAGCAAGGGCACCCAAAAGCAAGGAAGGATACGCATCAATTGGTGGTGGTTCTCCCCTTCGCCTCATAACTGATTCACAGGTAGTCCGTGGTTTTTCTCATATGCCAATATGCTCTTAGTTACTCAGCTTTTCTTATCCTCTTTTCAGCTATATATTATAATTTCTTCAGATCTAATGTCATTTTAGAAGACTTTCCTCTGTTTGTGGAACTTGTCTCTATTATCTTCACTGAGTTGATGCTTGTATCCAACAAAAGTTGCTATCTAGCCTCACAAAGTGTTCACTTTTCTTTTCAATTTGTAAATTTCGTGCGCTTGTGTGTGACACCTAAACTTAAGAGTAGAAGGTCATTGAGATTATGCATAATGTATAGAATGGAGATCAAGTTACATATATATATAATTTCCCTTGGTGTTTACCTATTATATATATAATTTCTTCTATCTATGCTCTTGGTGTTTACCTATTAATTCCCCTTATTCTTTCCCGTACGTTCTGATGTTGTACCTGTCGTACCTTTCTCAGGCCGAAGAATTAAGAAAGTGCCTTTCCGAAAAAAATGTCCCAGCCAAGGTATATGTTGGTATGCGTTATTGGCATCCATTCACTGAGGAAGCCATTGAACAGGTATCTTGATTATGGTCCTAGATATCAAACACAATTTGTTTTCTATGCCTTTGTATATACACGTTAAAGATTTTGTTTGCATTTAAGGAAAACACAACATTGTTTTTTCTTTTTATCAAACATCATCTGGAATATAGACACAAACGTCAGATGATACCTCCTCGTTTACAATTTGCAAATAATTGTTGATTAAAACAATGTTGTGTTCTCTTTTGTATATGAACACAATATTTAACATGTAAACGCAAAAGGAACTAGTTAATGGAAGCCCTTGCTACTCTTGCGCCTTGCAATTCTTAGTCATTTTCTTTCCATATCTTCTTGCAGATAAAAAGAGATGGGATCACAAAACTTGTCGTTTTACCACTTTATCCTCAATTTTCGATATCGACTAGTGGTTCAAGCCTAAGACTCTTGGAGAAGATATTCAGGTGAGACCTGCACATCTTACATTGTTTAGAATGCTCAGACCATATCTTACTTTGATTATTTACGTTTCTTTGGTTGACTCACCATACAAATAGAGAGGACGAGTATCTTGTGAACATGCAGCATACTGTTATACCTTCGTGGTATCAGCGGGAGGGATATATTAAGGCTATGGCAAATTTAATCCAAAGCGAGTTGGAAAAATTTGTTTCCCCTAGTCAGGTAGACAATCTTTTCCATTTCTCATCAGCCCAAGTTGTTTTTATTATTTGTTTTTTTTTTACTAGGTGAGTACTGGTTAATTTTTTTTGTTTTGTTTTTTAAACACTGATTTGAAAGCATATAAGACAATGAATTCTATGAGTTTAATAAGACAATGTTTATTTTTGGGTGAGAATCACATTTAGGTCGGAAGGTAATCTTGGAACAATTTGAGTCTTAAATCATTAACTTGTCATGTTTTAACTTTGTTTACAAAAGAAACTATAATTCTGTTCAATAAATCAGAATATATAACAAATGAAGTATGCTGACTTGTTGTATTTTTAGTAGTTGATGTGTCTTTTTTTGGAGAGTGGATTGTGCTTTCATATAGTAGATTATGCATTACTATCTTCTCAATCCGTACATAGCAAACAATTTTCTTGAATTTTTCGTGTTTATCTTTCATATTTTACTGAGATCTGTGTCTGCTCCCTCTACTTTATGCGTTAAATTAAGAACTTCATATCATTCGTAGCTTTCTGGTTTCTTCTGATTCAACTATCCTAAGACGTGCTTCAAACCAAAATATATGTTACAGGTTGTAATATTTTTCAGTGCACATGGCGTGCCTCTTGCATATGTTGAAGAAGCTGGTGATCCGTACAAGGCAGAGATGGAAGAATGCGTTGATCTGATCATGGAGGAATTAGACAAGAGAAAGATAACCAATGCTTACACGCTCGCTTACCAGGTCTTTTCCATTTTTGTTTTTCTGTTTTATGAAGGCTAACTATTAATGTGACCGGAAATAATACAAATTTTTGGGTAAACAATTTTCCAATAGAGATTGTACAATCTCTTGTGATTGACTGGGTGCGTTTTGAAAGTATAATTTCGATAGCTGTTTGTGAAACATCACTCAATCTGTTGTTTTTATTATTTTTGGGTAACACTCCAACAGAGCAGAGTTGGACCAGTGGAATGGCTGAAACCATACACCGAGGAAGCCATTACTGAACTTGGTAAAAAAGGTGTTGAAAATCTTCTGGCTGTACCCATAAGGTAAAGGTGTATTTCTGGCACAAATCCTGTCGTTTCTTTGAACAAAAAAAAAAAAAGATTCCTGTCGTTTCTTTTTTTTTTTTTTTTTGGCTATGTGAAACTCAAGTTTGTTCCTAATTTAACAGCTTTGTAAGCGAGCATATTGAAACTCTGGAAGAGATAGATGTTGAATATAAAGAGTTGGCTTTGAAGTCTGGTATTAAGAATTGGGGCCGAGTGCCTGCGCTAGGAACAGAACCCATGTTTATATCTGACTTGGCAGATGCTGTTGTGGAAAGTCTTCCATATGTTGGAGCTATGGCAGTCTCAAACCTTGAAGCTCGACAGGTAACATTCTTCGTCCTTTATGTACTCCAGCTCCACAAAAGAAGCTGTTATCTTCACTTCAATTGGTTCATATGTCCACAAACTCATTATGGGGAGGTATTTTCTAAGCCAAACATTAGTTGAGCATCGGTACGCTTATAATTTGGGTTGATTGTTACTCTTTCATCACGTTGTCATATTAAACTAGCGTATTATTCTTCGAACCGAACAACAAAGTTTTAATATTTTAAACAAATGAAATGAAAATATTTGCATTTTAAACAAACGATGAAGTTAGTACGGTGATAGAAATCTTTGTTCTTAATATGTATGGCTGACCCGGTGAAGTGTGTGGCCTGGTTTTTCTTTTTTCTTCGTCAGTCGTTAGTTCCGCTGGGGAGTGTAGAAGAACTATTGGCGACGTATGATTCACAGAGGAGGGAATTACCAGCCCCGGTGACAATGTGGGAATGGGGATGGACCAAAAGTGCAGAAACATGGAACGGAAGAGCAGCAATGTTGGCGGTGCTCGCACTCTTGGTGCTCGAAGTAACCACCGGAAAAGGGTTTCTTCATCAATGGGGGATTCTGCCTTCATCTTAATAAGAAACAAAACATATATTTTTCTTTATCACAAAGCCATCCGAGAACCCAAGAGTGAGATTTCACATACGGAATACGGTTGCCGTGTTATTATAACTCGCTTTTTCTTCCAATTAGAATGTTGATATTACGTACTTAATATCTTCATAAAACTATTCAAGATAAGATGTGTAGTTGATACGATCTAAGATCCGACACTCCGAAACTTAATACAATGCACCTTTCATTAATAGGAACAGGATAATACCACTTAACCTATTACACGAGCTACGAATCAACCCCGATAACCCGGTCAGCCCAATATGATCTACAAATCGCCATTGATAAACTCCAGTTCCATCAAATCAAATACAAAATGCAGAAAACGTGAAGTAAACATTTCTTGACTTTATCCAACGCGATCCAAGCTATGGGTCAGTGGTGAAGCGTGCTTGAGTAATCCTTTGGCTAGTGATGCCCAGATTTCCTACTAGTTTGACAAAAGACGCACTCTATGTTGGAACATAGGCTTGCGACTTCGGATTATTCACATAATTGAATACTTCTGATAAAGAAAATGTTACCGAAAATACTCGAATAAAATTTCGATTTGATTCGGATATCGGTTTGTTCGGATTTTGAGAAATTTACAGAAACAAATCAAATGTGGGAGTCGAAACTTGCACAATCGAAATTTGTTAATTAAAACTTTAAAGATCCGAAATTTATATATTGTAAGAACTCAAAAAGAGATGTCAAAGTCGAGATTTTAATGATTGTTTTCTTTAGTAACTTTTTGACACAAAAAAATCGTAAAAGTATAATGTCTTACCATACAAGAATTCTAAGTATCAATAGATGTATTCTAAGTTCTAAATATCTTTTTCCTTAGCAATGTGGAACATAGATACTTTCGTGTTTCCGCCGACATTATGAGATCTTTCTAAAATCTTCAGAAAACTTCGGTCTGGCCCACCAAACGTACAGTCTTTTGGCCCAACTGTCTTGATTTGGATCAGGAGCAGCTCGTCAGGCTTATTTAGATGGAACATCTTCCAGGATTGGTTCGTCGGATTCAACTAGCCAAGATTTGCCAACGTCGGAGTCCTAAATGAGGAATGATAAGCATGTATATATCATCCATTGGGAGACACCATTAATCATATCCAATAGACCAAAAACGAAAATTTGGAACTTAAATGAGTCCCTTGAGGATCAGAGAAGCAACTTCATATCCCCAAATGACTTTTAATGAGTAAGAATGGCATGCCAATGCGAGTAAAAATATGCATTTTAGGACACCAAAATGAAGAATACGAAGCATGTGTACCTTGTTTCATATTCATTGAGAGACACCATTAATCAACCGCTTCCAACATACCAAAAATGAGAATTTGGAACTGAAATGAGTCTCATGAAGATCAGAAAAACAACTTCATGTCCCCAAATGGCCATGAAAATGAATACTATTAAAAATATCCATGATGAATCTCATAAAAGAGGAGAGAGAAGCATATATACCTTATTTCTCATTCATTGGGAGACACCATTAATTAACCACATCCAATAGACAAAAAACTGGAATTTGAAACTGAATTGAGTCTCATAAGGATCAGAAAAGCAACTTCATGTTCCCAAATGCTTAAAACAGACTTGTAATGAGTAAAAAGGGCTATGACAATCAAAACCAATAAAAATATACATTATCAGACTCCTAAATGAGGAATGAGAAGCATATATACCTTGTTTCTCATTCATTGGGATACACCATTAATCAACCGCATCCAATAGGCCAAAAATGAGAATTTGGAAATAATTGAGTCCAATGAGAATCAGAAAAACAAATTCATGTCTATAAATGATTAAAACAGAGTTTCAATGAGAAAGAAAGGCCATAAAAAATATCCATTATGAAACTCATAAATGAGGAGTGAGAAAGAAAGGCCATGAAATTGAATATTATTAAAAAATATCCATTATGAAACTCATAAATGAGGAGTGAGAAACATTTATACCTTATTTCTCATTTATTGGGAGACACCATTAATAAACCACTTCCAATAGACAAAAAACGGAAATCTGGAACTGAAATGAGTCTCATGAGGATCAGAAAAGCGTCTTCATGTCCAAAAATGCTTAAAACAGACATTTATTGAGTAAGAAGGATCATGACAATTAATACCAATATAAATATATATTATGAGACTCCTAAATAAGGAATGAGAAGCATATATACCTTGTATGTCTTCATTGGGAGACAACTTTAATCAATCACATCAAATAGACCAAAAACGGGAATTTGGAACTTAAATGAGTCCTATGAGGATTAGAAAAGCAACTTCATGTCCCCAAATGACTTTTAATGAGTAAGAAGGGCCATGACAAAGAATACCAGTAAAAAATTGCATTTTAGGACTCCTAAATGAGGAATGAGAAGTATGTATACCTTGTTTATCATTCATTGGGAGACACCATTAATTAACCATATCTAATAGACCAAAAACGAGAGTTTGGAACTTAAATGAGTCCCATGAGGATCACAGAAGCAACTTCATGTGCCCAAATGACTTTTAGAGAGAGAGTATAAAGGGCATGACAATGAGTACGAGTAAAATGTGCATTGTAGGACTGCTAAATGAGGAATGCGAAGCATGTATACCTTGTTTTGTAATCATTGGGAGACACCATTAATCAACTGCATCCAACAGACAAAAATGAGAATTTGGAACTGAAATGAGTCAAATGAGGATCAGAAAAGCAACTTCATGGCCTGAAATGATTTTAAATGAGTAAGAAGGGCATGCCAATGAATACGAGTAAAAATATGCCTTTTAGGATTCCTGAATGAGGAAAGAGACGCATGTATACCTTGTTTGTCATTCGTTGGGAAACACTATTCATAACCATTTTCAATAGACCAACAACAGAAATTTGGACCTAAAATGAGTTCTATAATGATCAAAAATGCAAATTCATCTCCTTAAGTGGCTTTAAATGAGTAAGAAGTTCCATGACAATGACTACCAGTAAAACTATGCATTTTGGACTCCTGATTGAGGAATGAGAAGCATGTATACCTTGTTTCTCTTTCATTGGGACACACCATTAATCAACCGCATCCAATAGACCAAAAAACGGGAATTTGGAACTTAAATGAGTCCCATGAGGATCAGAGAAGCAACTTTATGTCCCAAAATGACTTTTAATGAGTAAGAAAGACTATGACAATGAATACTTGTAAAAATATGCATTTTAGGGCTCCTAAATGAGGAATGAGAAGCATGTATACATTTTTTATTATTCATTGGGAGACACCATTAATCAACCTTATCTAATAGATCAAAAACGGAAATTTGGAACTTAAATGAGTCCCTTGAGGATCAGAGAAGCAACTTAATGTCCCCAAATGACTTTTAATTAGTAAGAAGGGCATAACAATGAATACGAGTAAAAATGTGCATTGTAGGACTCCTAAATGAAGAATGTGAAGCATGCATACCTTGTTTCGTATTCAATGGGAGACACCATTAGTCAACCGTTTCCAACAGACCAAAAATGAGAATTTGGAACTGAAATGAGTCTCATGAGGATCAGAAAAGCAACTTCATGTCCCCAAATGGCCATGAAAATGAATACTATTAAAAATATCCATTATGAATCTCATAAAAGAGGGGTGAGAAACATATATACATTATTTCTCATTCATTGGGAGACACCATTAATTAACCACATCCAATAGACAAAAAACTGGAATCTGAAACTGAATTGAGTCTCATAAGGATCAGAAAAGCAACTTCATGTTCCCAAATGTTTAAAACAGACTTTTAATGAGTAAAAAGGGCTATGACAATCAAAACCAATAAAAATATACATTATCAGACTCCTAAATGAGGAATGAGAAGCATGTATACCTTGTTTCCCTTTCATTGGGAGACACCATTAATCAACCGCATCCAATAGACCAAAAATGGGAATTTGGAACCGAAATGAGTCCAATAGGAACCATAAAAACAAATTCATGTCCCTAAATGATTAAAACAGAGTTTCAATGAGAAAGAAAGGCCATGAAATTGAATATTATTAAAAATATCCATTATGAAACTCATAAATGAGGAGTGAGAAGCATATATACCTTATTTCTCATTCATTGGGAGACACCATTAATTAACCACATCCAATAAGTAAAAAATGGATATCTGGAACTGAAATGAGTCTCATGAGGATCAGAAAAGCGACTTCATGTCCCCAAATGCTTAAAACAGACTTTTATTGAGTAAGAAGGGCTATGACAATCAATACCAATAGAAATATACATTATGGGACTCCTAAATAAGAAATAAGAAGCATATACACATTGTTTCTCATTCAGTGGGAGACACCATTTATCAACCACATCAAATAGACCAAAAATGGGAATTTGGAATTTAAATGAGTCCCATGAGGATTAAAAAAGAAGCTTCATGTCCCAATTGACTTTTAACGAGTAAGAAGGACCATGACAATGAATACCAATAAAAATTTGTATTTTAGGACTCTTAAATGAGGAATGAGAAGCATGTATACCTTGTTTATCATTCATTGGGAGACACCATTAATCAACCATATCTAATACACAAAAAACAGGAATTTGGAACTTAAATGAGTCTCATGAGGATCAGAGAAGCAACTTCATGTCCCCAAATGACTTTTAATGGGTAAGAAGGGCATGAGAATGAATACCAGTAAAAATATGCATTTTAGGACTCCTAAATGAGGAATGAGAAGCATGTATACCTTATTTCTCATTCATTAAATGCTTGGATGAAATTAGTTTGCCCATTACTATTTTGGAGAATCAGTTCACCCCTTAAAGTCTAGGAAGCCAGGTCGCCCCTTACGATTTAAAATCCAAGTTGCCGGATCAAGATGCAGTGGGCGAGCCAGTCCGATTGTTGGTGAGCTGGTCCAGCAAGGCGAGTTGGACTGGCGCCCTGGACACGTACGAAATGGTCAGGGGCGACTTCGTCGTGGGCAAGTTGGAACGGCGACAGGACATTGCCAAGCTGAACCGGCGACCTCGATGCTGGCAACCTGAACATGGGCAAGCTGGACAGGCGACCTAGACACATGCGACCTGGACATGGCAAAATGAACCGACAGCCTGGTCCGGAGCCTCTTCAAAGGGATGGATGACCTGGTCTGACGTCCTCATCTCAGGCAAGCCGAACGGGAGACCTGGATGCGGGTGAGCTAGACTGACTAGCTGGATCGGCGACCTGGACATAGGAAAGTCGAACTGGTGAGCTGGACCATAGGTGACCTGGAGGAGAGCCTGACTGGCGACCTCGATGCAGGGGACCTGAACTGGTAACCTGGTCCGCCATCCTCGACGCAGACGACCTGGACAAATGATGGTTTAACATCCTCGACGTGGGCAAGCCGGAGATGCGACATGGATGCAAGGGAACCAGACTGGCAAGCTGGATTGGTGATCTGGACGCGGACGAGCTGGACTTGTGAGCTGGACCACGGACAGGCAAGCCGGACTGGCGAGCTGACCCACGGGCAACCTAGAGGCGGGCGAGCCTGACTGGCGAGATGGACGCGGGCAAAGTAATCCGTCTAGCTGGTTCTGGATGAGTCTTTTTGCTGCTTTGGATTGATTTTCAAGCACATTTTCCATACTCAGTCTTTCTCCACTGTTGATTTTATATGGTAGATTTTGACCCCAACAGTTAACCTCCTAACTCTTCAATTTCATGTGAGATAGTGATAGGGTGAAGTAAGAGAATTTACTAGATTAACGAGCCAAAAAATATTATATAGACATTATCGAAATAGAGGTGACCAAGATGTTTTTAAAAGAGGTGATCTGTTTCGTGACAGGCCAGAATGTTTCTGTAGCCAGAAGGTGAGTTTGTTGATAATGTGAAGTAATTTTCCTTTAAAGAGGTATGCGATAAATGACGAGACATTTTCCTTGAAGAGGAGATGGGCTGCAAGTGGTAAAGCGTTTCTTTGAAGAGGAGATGGACTGTAACTGGCGAGCCGTTCCCTCGAAGAGGAAATTGGCTGTTAACTAGCAAGCTGTTTCCGGAAAAGGAGATGGGCTGTAACTGGGGAACCATTTTTTGAAGGCTTATTCTACTTAGCTAACATATTTGTGGTCAAATATTCAGATCAGAATCGCGGTCCAAGTTTAAGATGAACACAAAAGGTTATGTTTGCAGCTTGAAATTGGGACGTGCACAACTCGATATATAGTAAAATTTCTTATAGTGTAATAATTTTTGAGATTTTGTAAACCAGTGTATCTACGTCGGTGTTTAAACCCGAGTTTTATTTTGAGGTTTAGGGTTCTTACTTTACAACTTTATGAATCTTTCCTGAAGATAAACTTGTATGAATAAGATTTGGGTTATAGTTTCGAGTCGAGTTTTATACGATTATCGTATTGTTTGGGACTTGTGTTAGAATGTGTCGTAAACCAGCGTTATTTTGAAACATATGATTGTTGGGTTTTGAGTATAATTTAGTGATCGTATTTTGAGTGGTTCAATTTGTAGGAGCATATTTTTGATCTCATTTTTGTGCTAAGAAGCGTTTACTGGATGTTCTAACTTTTTAGAGATGTAGTTGACCAGTGTGCTAAGTAGCGTTTACTTGGTTTGCTGGGTTTTAGATGCTTATTGTCTTGTTTTAGGGTCTGCGGTGTTCCGACATATGCACCAGTTTTGTGACGGTGACACATGTTTATAATCTCATTATAGCACCAGCTTATTAGAATGTTCATGAGATGTCATGGACCAATGTACACATGTCGGTGTCTAAACAAAACTTTATATAAACTTCGGCCAAGTCGAGCAACACTTCTTGCCAAGATGAAATTCATCTCGCGCAAGTCGAGCAACACCTTACCGAGATGAAATTCATCTCGCACAAGTCGAGCAACACCTTGCCGAGATGAAATTCATCTCGGCCAAGTCGAGCAACACTCCTTTCCGAGATGAAATTCATCTCGGCCAAATATAGAAACACTCCTTACCGAGATGAATTTTATCTCGGCTAAAGTTGACGAATACGCCCTGCCGAGATGAATTCATCTCATCAGTGCTGAACAAAATCACATTGTTGAGCTGAATCTTCGCGTATTCTCCGAATCAAATTTTTGTGTATTCTCCGAGCTAGAATTTTAGCCTTGAATACCGAGATGGAGTGTTGATCACTTCAGAGCTAGGCGATCAACATTCCCGAGCTGACTTTGTGAATATTCTGAATCGCTTTCTTCCGATTACCCAAACTCGACTTCGTATTTTCCGAAACAGATTTCGTAATCTCCGAGTCGAAAATACGTTCTATCTAAGTATTCAAATATAAAAGCTATGTCTTTTGTTTTCAGAGATCTCTTCCGAAACATTGTGTTGTTTTACGGAAAAATTCGTGCTGTTTTACGGAAAACATCGTGTTGTTTTGCGGAAAACATCGTGCTGTTTAGCCCTCCAAATCTTAGCTGGAATGTCAGCTCGTAAGACTTAAGTTTCGGTGAGCATCTCTTTAATTACTTCCGTAATCCATCATCATATCTCTTGTTTAGCCCGTCTATTTTAAATTAATAGATTGGAAAAACCGTCATGCCTTTTACTTTTCCTCAAGCGGTGCATCATTACGTTTTAAAAGTATGTCTTTTCAATGCTCCACTTTATTTATATATTTGACTTTTACTGGATTGTCTTTTCTATCGAAAATCTTTCTTCCGCCGATTGGGAATCTTTATCATTTTTCACGACTTTCCTTGCTCCCATCTTTCTAAAAAATAACTATCTCGATTGAACCCGCCGGTGTCGAATGCAGCGGTTCGCCGTTACGCGACGAGACCAACATTCCGGCAGACGCCATTCAGTGTACACAGCCAGGAGACAAATTTGGTCCCCATTTAATGGAAATCATGCCATAGACCAGGAAGGATCAGCGTACGATAGCTTGGGACGAACCAGTGGATCATGGAATGATGCAGATGGTTCGGCAATGGAGGTGGGCCGAGAAGACCCAACTTTGGATGAGGAGCAGGCCCTGCAGATATGACCGTGTCCCGAATTGATCCAACTCAACCCGGAAGTGAACTAAGGCTGGAGCCTCGACCGAATGATAAAACTCATCGACCCAGACGAGCGGTTCCTCGACCAAGTAGGCAAGATGGAGTGATCGGTCATGACATAATCAATCTAGTCCAGGTGGAATCAGGAGTTGGTCGAGAAACCCCTTTTCTCCACCATGGCACCAACCCAGAACAAATCGATCAAGTTATGGACTTATCCCATGGTACATTCACCAAGGTGTGATCCATGCAACTCCAAGCTGACTTAGGATGCATCATCATTGCCCTTACCTATGACTTGGAGCATTCGATCATCTCGACTGAATTGGCCCTTATGACCATGATTCAAGCCGAGGACCCGGACAAAGAGCACCGATCAAGTAGCCAAAGAGTTAAACCGTGTGGAACCAAAGGGTCATTCTGACCAGACTTTAGTCTAATCTTTTAGCTGATTTCCATGCATTGATTTCTGCATTTCTACTTTAGTCGTTTGACCTTGTTCCTTATAAAATGTAATTGATCGCCATTTTAATCAGAACTTTTTATTTTCTTCTTATTTGAGATTGTTTTCTCTCTTTGTTCTTGGTTAAACAAACACTGTTGTTATGCAAGGGTTACATCCAGCAACAAACCTCATTTTGGTGTCTTACTGCATCACATCCTAGGCCAACTGTAGTGGAAATACTAAGGGAATTCCAAAGCCCTTAACGGTCCCATTCGATCCATCTCTTGAACCTTGTGTGCTAGTAGCCTCTGGAACACGCCTATCCAACTATCTATACCATCAAGGAGTGAAATCGATCCTAAGGATCAGTCAAGTGGTATCAGAGCCCCTCTTTAATAAGGTAAATACGCTTCTCACTCCTCATTTATGAGTTTCATAACAGATATCTGTACTAGTATTCATTTTAATGGTCTTTCTTTCTCATTGCAAGTCTGTTTTAATCATTTGGGGACATGAAGTTGCTTTTCTGATCCTCATGAGACTCATTTTAGTTTTAGATTCCCATTTTTGGTCCATTGGATGTGGTTAATTAATGGTGTCTCCCAATGAATGATAAACAAGGTATATATACTTCTTATTTCTTATTTAGAATTCCGATAGTGCATATTTCTAGTGGTATCCATTGATATGACCCTTCTTACGCATTAAAAGTCTGTTTTAAGCATTTGGGGACATCAAACACCTTTTCGGATCTTCATGGGATTCATTTCAGTTCCAGATTGTCGTTTTTGGTCTATTGGACGAGATTTATTAATGGTGTCTCCCAATGATTGAGAAACAAGGTATAACTACTTTTCGTTACTTATTTAGAATTCCTAAACTGCATATTTTATTGGTATTCATTGTCATGGTCCTTCTTACTCATTAAAATTCATTTGAGGACATGAAATTGCTTTTCTAATCCTCATGGGAATCATTTAAGTTCTCAATTCCCGTTTTTGGTCTATTGGATGCGGTTGATTAAAGTTGTATCCCAATAAATGAGAAACAAGGTATACATGCTTCTCATTCCTCATTTAGGAGTCCCAAAATGCATAATTTATGTTGTATTCATTGTCATGGCTCTTCTTAATCATTTAAAGCCATTTAAGGACATGAAGTTGCATTTTTGAACCATGGGACTCACTTCAGTTCCAATTTCCCGTTTTTTGTCTATTGTATATGGTTGATTAATGGTGTCTCCCAATAAATGAGTAACAAGTTATTCTTGCTTCTCATTCCTCATTTAGGACTCCTAAAATGGGTATTTGTATTGGTATTCATTGGCATGACCATTCTTACACATTAAAAGTCATTGGGGGAGATTAAGTTGCTTTTCTGATTCTTTTGGGACTCATTTCAGTGCAAAATTCCCATTTTTGGTCTATTTGATGTGGTTGATTAATGGTGTCTCCCAATGAATGAGAAACAAGGTATATATGCTTCTCATTCCTTATTTTGGAGTCCCATAATGTATATGTCTATTGGTATTGATTCTCATGGCCCCTCTTACTCAATAAAAGTCTGTTTTAAGCATTTGGGGACATGAAGTTGCTTTTCTGGTCCTCATGAGACTTATTTCAGTTACAGATTCCCGTTTTTTGTCTATTGGATGATGTTAATTAATGGTGTCTCCGAATGAATGAGAAATAAGATATATTTGCTTCTTACTCCTAATTTATGAGTTTCATAATTGATATTTTTACTAGTCTTCATTTTCATGGCCTTTCTTTCTCATTGAAAGTCTGTTTTAATCATTTGGAGACATGAAGTTGCTTTTTCATCCTCATTGGACTCATTTCAGTTCCAGATTCCCGTTTTTGGCTTATTGGATGTGGGTAATTAATGGTGTCTCCCAATAAATGAGAAATAAGGTATATATGCTTCTCACTCAATTATGAGGTTCATATTGGATTTTTGTACTGGTATTCATTTTCATGGCCTTTCTTTCTCATTGAAAGGTTGTTTCAATCATTTGGGGATGTGAAAATGTTTTTCTGATCCTCTTGGGACTCATTTCAGTTATAGATTCCCATTTTTGGTGCATTGGATATTGTTAATTAATGGTGTCACCCAATGACTGAGAAACAAGGTATATATGCTTCTTAATCATCATTTAGGAGTCCTAAAATGTATATATCTACTGGTATTTAATGTCATGCCCCTTCTTAATCCTTAAAAGTCTGTCTTAAGAATTCAGAGACATGAAGTTGCTTTTGTGATCCCCGTGGGACTTATTTCAGTTCAAGATTTCCGTCCTTGGTCAATTGGATGTGGTTGATTAATGGTCTCTCCCAATGAATGAGAAACAAAGTATATGTGCTTCTCATTCCTCATTTAGGAGTCCCATAATGCATATTTCTTGTGGTATCTATTATTATGACCCATCTTACACATTAAAAGTCCGTTTTAAGCATTTGGGGACATCAAGTTCCTTTTCGAATCTTCATGAGACTCATATAAGTTCCAAATTTCCGTTTTTGGTCTATTAGGTATGGTTAATTAATGGTGTCTACCAATGAATCATAAACAACTTATACATGCTTCTCATTCCTCATTGAGGAGTCCTAAAATGTATAGTTTTACTGGCACTCATTGTCATGACCCTTCTTTCCCATTAAAAGTCATTTGAGGATATGAAGTTGCTTTTCCGATCCTCATGGGGATCATTTTAGTTCCAAATTCCCGTTTTTGGTCTGTTGGATGTGGTTGATTAATGGTATTACCTAATGAATGAGAAACAAGGTATACATATTTTTCATTCCTTATTTAGGAGTCCTAAAATGCATAGTTGTACTCATATTCATTGTCATAGCCATTCTTACTCATTAAAAGAAATTTATTCATTTTCATGGCCATTCTTAAACATTAAAAGTCATTTGAGGACATGAATTTGCATTTTGATCCTCATGAGACTCATTTCAGTTCTGAATTCTCATTTTTTGTGTATTGGATGCGGTTGATTAATGGTGTCTCCCAATGAATAAGAAACAAGGTATAAATGTTTCTCCGTCCTTATTTATGAGTACTAAAATGCATATTTTTACTGGTATTCTCTTCGTAGAGAAGATGGCGACCTGCTCACTCCGGAGAAGCAGGTCGCCCACTCCCTCTCCTGGGAGAGGGAGAGTGGCAACCTGGTCACCCTATGGGGCAGGTGGCCCGCTCTCTTTCCCGAGAGAGAGAGAGAGAGAGAGAGAGTGGCGACCTTGTCCTCCCGAAGGCAGGTCGCCAACCTCTCCGAGAACGGTTCCGGGTGACCTGACCCTTCACACGATCCCTTTACGTATTTCTTGTCCGAACCGGAGAGCTCAAAGTTTGGTTTAACGATACTCGGTTTCGGAACAGTGTTCGTAATACTATTCATGATTCAAGGAACACTGTGCACAGACTGGATATAAAATCTCCAATCCGAAGATTGGGTCTAGCGTAACTTGGGTTCGGAACACTGTTCACAAAACAATGTCATGAAACACTGTTCACAACAATGTTTAATGTATCTTCAAACTGAGGTTACGGTGGGGATGATGGATGGGTCGGAAGGTTGGCCGTACGGCTCAGTCTTGCTGGCCCGGGTAGAGGTTGTGGATGGTGGAACGTTGGGTTCGCGTGGATCAAGTCTGCTGGCCGTATGGATTTTTCAGACTAGAAAATGGGTGATTGAATGAGTCGAAGGTGGAGCGAAGTCGCCACAAGACCGAATGGAAAAGGCCTTGATAAGATAAGAAATCTTGGCCAGAATCTCACTAGCTAAGAACTCAGAAAGACAAGAGTAATCTCTTAAGAAAATTTGATATTTTTATTGATCAAAGGTGAAAAATACAAAGCTGTAAAGGAACCTTATATATTGGTTCTAGCAGTTGGTGCCTTCGAGGGACTTTGAAGCAAATATTACAAGTTTAATGGAAAACAGAATTAAATCAAACTTAAATGGCTAACATGCCTTGTACTATCAAAATCAACTCAATCACGCGGTGAAAGACATTCATATAAATGGGTCAGTCCAAAAATAACAAAGCATGAACTTACCTGGAGATGAACTTAGACTGATTCTCAGCTGTATGGCTTTAAGTTGCGTGGATTCCAAATATGGTAAGTCCAAGTGCCCCTTTTGTCCTATGTTTTTCATGCGCATGATTTGGTCTGTCTTATGCGTCTTTCCTTTTGGGTTTGAGCTCTTCTTCCTTGTTTGGTGTTGGGTCTTGGGCTTGGTCGAGGTCTTGGTCCGTTTCTTGGTCGGGTTTTGACGTTGGGCTGGTTTGGTTCTTACGCTCCTCTGTTTTGGGCTGATCTGTTTTCTTGGCGATGCTCATTTCGTTCATCTGATGGGTCAAGTCGTCAACCTCATGTCCAGCCAACATATTGCTTACGGCCTGCTCGAACTCCCTTTGTAGAGCTCTAGTACCTGAACAAGTCATGGGCCGGGACCGCATGGTCGATATGGCCGGTACGGGCTTGGGTGGGGATACGATGTCCATGTTGGTTCCGAGGGATACATCACTGTTCACAAACCGGACACCTGACCGGAACAGAAGCCAAACAAGACAGCAAATGAAACTTGAATCAGACAGGACCAAACCTAAGGCGAGCTGGGTCAGGACAAGACCAAATGACGATGTGCTGAGAAGACGGGCCGCGGATAAAGCACTAACCAGTTGAAGTCGGCGGATTGCTATGCTTGGCGATGTCCCACATCGGTAGTAGCTCATCTCAGAACCCTAAGTCGCTCAGTATATATAGATAACATGTATTAAGGTTTAAAGCATCACGTTCCAAGTACTTAGGCTTCATATTGTAAGACTATTAAGCTTTTACGAAAATCTTTGTATTTGACAACAGATCAGAAATAAAATAAAATTTCGATCTTGGTCCTTGAGTTCTTTAAAAATATGATTTTCGAGCCCCCAATTAATATAAGTTTTGATTGTGTTAGTTTCGCTCTCACATATATATGCTTCTCACACCTCATTTATGAGTTTCATAATGGATATTTGTACTGGTATTCAGTTTCTTTCTCATTGCAAACCTGTTTTAATCATTTGGGGACATGAAGTAGTTTTTCTGATCCTCATGAGACTCATTTCAGTTCTAGATTCCCATTTTTGGTCCACTGGATGTGGTTAATTAATGGTGTCAACCAATGAATGAGAAACAAGGTATATATGCTTCTCATTCGTCATTTAGGAGTCCTAAAATGCATATTTCTACTAGTATTCAATGTCATGACCCTTCATACTCATTAAAAGTCCGTCTTAAGCTTTCTGAGACATGAAGTTGCTTTGTGATCCTTGTGGGACTTATTTCAGTTCCAGACTCATGGTTTTGGTGTATTGGATGTGGTTGATTAATGGTCTCTCCCAATGAATGAGAAAAAGGTATAAGTGCTTCACATTACTCATTTAGGAGTCCATAATGCATATTTCTAGTGGTATTAATTGTTATGACCCTTCTTACACATTAAAGTCCGTATTAAGCATTTGTGGACATCAAGTTCCTTTTTGGATCTTCATGAGATTCATTTCAGTTCCACATTGTCAATTTTGGTCTAATAGACGTGGTTGATAATGGTGTCTCCTAATGAATGAGAAACAAGGTATAACTGCTTTTTAATTACTCATTTAGGGGTCTTAGAATGCATATTTTTACTGATATTTATTGTCATTGCCCTTCTTACTCATTTTTGTGGACCCGAACTTGCTTTTCTGATCCTCATGGGACCTTTTTTGTTCCGGCTTCCCGTTGTAGGTCTATTGGATGTGGTTGTTTAATAGTGTCACCCAATTAATGAGAAACAAGGTATATGTGCTTCTCATTCCTTGTTGAAGAGTCGTAAAAGGCATATTTCTACAGAAATTCATTGTCAAAACCCTTCTTACGAATTAAAAGTCCTATGGGGAAATGAAGTTGCTTTTCTGATCCTCATGAGACTTATTTTACTTCCAGATTCCTGTTTTTTGTCTATTGGGCATGGTTGATTAAAGGTGTCTCCCAATGAATGATAAACAAGGTATAAATGCTTTTCATTCCTCACTTAGGAGTTCTAAAATGCATATTTTTACTGGTATTCATTATGGCCCTTTTTACTCAATAAAGTCATTTGGGGACATGAAGTTGCTTTTCTGATCCTCATGAGACTCATTTAAGTTCCAAATTCCCATTTTTGGTCTATTGGATGTTGTTGTTTAATAGTGTCACCCAATGAATGAGAAACAATGTATATCATCTTCTCATTCCTTATTTAGGAGTCGTGAAATGCATATTTCTACTGGAATTTAATGTTAAAACGCTTCTTATGAATTAAAAGTCATTTGAGGACATGAAGTTGCTTTTGTGATTCTCATGTGACTTACTTTAGTTCCAGATTCCCGTTTTTGGTATATTGGATGTGGTTGATTAATGGTGTTTCCAAATGTATGAGAAACTAGGTATACATGATTCTCATTCCTCATTTAGGATTCCTAAAACGCATAGTTTTACTGGTATTCATTGTCATGACCATTCTTAGTCATGAAAAGTTATTTTGAGGACATGATGTTGCATTTCTGATCCTCATGGGACTCATGTCAGTTCCAAATTCCTGTTTTTGGTATATTTGATCCGGTTGATTAATGGTCTCCCACTGAATGAGAAACATGGTATACATGCTTCTCATTCCTCATTTATGAGTTCTAAAAGCATATTTTTACTGGTATTCATTGTCATGGCCCCTTCTTACTAATTAAAAGTCATTTGGGGACATGAAGTTGTTTTTCTGATACTCTTGGGACTCATTTAAGTTCTAAAATCCCGTTTTTGGTTTATTGGAAAAGGTTGATTAATGGTGTCTCACAATGAATGAGAAACAAGGTATATATGCTTCTCATTCCTCACTTATGAGTCCTAAAATGCATATTTTTTCTGGTATTCATGACCATTCTTACTCATTAAAAATTATTTGGGGACATGAAGTTGCTTTTGTGATCCTCATGGGACTCATTTCAGTGCTAAATTCTATTTTAGGTCTATTTGATGTGGTTGATGAATGGTGTCTCCCAATGAATAAGAAACAAGAAATATATGCTTCTCATTCCTCATTTAGGAGTCTCATAATGTATATTTCTATTGGTATTTATTGTCATAACCCTTCTTACTCCTTAAAAGTCTTCTTTAAGGTTTTAGGGACATGAAGTTGCTTTTATGATCCTCATTAGACTCATTTCAGTTCCAGATTCCAGTTTTTTGTTTATTGGACGTGGTAAATTAATGGTGTCTCCCAATGAATGAGAAATAAGGTATATATGTTTCTCACTCCTCATTAATTTGTTTCATAATTGATATTTTCACTAGTATTCATTTTCATAGCATTTTTTTCAACATTTGGGAACATGAAGTTGCTTTTCTGTTCCTTAATGGACTCATTTCAGTTACAGATTCCCGATTTTTGCCTATTGGATGTGGTTAATTAATGGTTTCTCCAAAATGAATGAAAACAAGGTATATATGCTTCTTAATAGTCGTTTAGGAGTCCTAAATAGCATATTTTTACTGGTATTCATTGCATGGCTATTCTTACTTATTAAAAGTGATTTGATGACATGAAGTTGCTTTTCTAATCTTCATGGGACTTATTTCTGTTCCAAATTCATGTTTTTTGTCTATTGGATGTGGTTAAAATAATGGTGTCTCCCAATGAATGAGAAATAATGTATATATCCTTCTCACTCCTCATTTATGAGTTTCATAATGGACATTTGTATTGGTTATCATTTTTATGGCATTTCTCTCTCATTTCAAGTCCGTTTTAATCATTTAGGGCCATTAAGTTTATTTTCTGATCCTTATGGGATTCATTTCAGTTATAGATTCCCAATTTTGGTGCATTTGATATGGTTAATTAATGGTGTCTCCCAATGAATGAAAACAACGCATATATGCTTCTCATTTGTCATTTAGGAGTCCTCAAATGCATATTTTTACAGGTTTTAATGTCATGGCCCTTCTAACTCATCAAAAGTCCGTCTTAAGATTTCAGAGACATGAAGTTTTTTTTGTGATCCTCGTAGGACTTATTTCGGTACAGATTCCCGTTTTTGGTGTATTGGATGTGGTTGATTAATGGACTCTCCCAATAAATGAGAAACAAGGTATATGTGTTTTTTACATTCCTCATTTAAGAGTCCCATAATGCATATTTCTAGTGGAATTCATTATTATGACCCTTCTTACACATTAAAAGTACGTTTCAAGCATTTGGGGACATCAAGTTTGTTTTCGGATCTTCATCGGACTTATTTCAGTTCCAGCTTGTCGTTATTGGTATATTGGACGTGGTTGATTAATGGTGTCTCCTAATGAATGAGAAACAAGGTATAACTGCAACTCATTACTCATTTAGGAGTCCTAAAATGCATATTTCTAATGGTATTCATTGCCATGACCCTTCTAACTATATAAAACTCATATGGGGACATGAAGTTGCTTTTCTGGTCCTCATGAGGCTTATTTTAGTTACAGATTCCCGTTTTTGGTATATTCGATATGGTTCATTAATGGTGTCGCCCAATGAATGAGAAACCATGTATACATGCTACTCATTCCTCATTTAGGAGTCCGAAAATGCTTATATCTACTGGTATTCATTATCATGATCCTTCTTACTTATTAAATATTATTTGGGGACATGAAGTTGCTTTTGTGATCCTCATGGGACTCATTTCAGTTCCAAATTCCCATTTTTGGTCTATTTGATGTAGTTGATTAATGGTGTCTCCCAATGAATGAGAAACAAGATATATATGCTTCTCATTCCTTATTTAGGAGTCTCATAATGTATATTTATATTGGTATTAATTGTCATAGCACTTCTTACTCGTTAAAAGTCTGTTTTAAGCATTTTGGGACATGAAGTTGCTTTTATGATCCTCATTAGACTCGTTTCAGTTCCAGATTCTAGTTTTTTTTGTCTATTGGACGTGGTAAATTAATGGTGTCTCCCACTTAATCAGAAATAAGGTATATATGTTTCTCAGTCCTCATTAATGTGTTTCATAATTGGTATATTTACTAGTATTCGTTTTCATGGCATTTTTTTTCATTGAAAGTCTGTTTTAAACATTTGGGGACATGAAGTTGCTTTTCTGATCCTTATTGGACTCAATTCAGTTACAGATTCCCGATTTTTTCCTATTGGATGTGGTTAATTAATGGTGTATCCGAATGAATGAAAAACAACGTATATATGCTTTCCAATAGTCGTTTAGGAGTCCTAAAAAACATATTCTTACTGCTATTCATTGTCATGGTCATTCTTACTTATTAATAGTCATTTGATGATATGAATTTGCTTTTCTGATCCTCATGGGACTCATTTCTGTTCCAAATTCATGTTTTTTTATCTATTGGATATGGTTAATAATGGTGTCTCCCAATGAATGAGAAATAAAGTATATATGCTTCTCACTCCTCATTTTTGAATTTCATAATGGATATTTGTACTAGTATTCATTTTTATGGCCTTTGTCTTTCATTTCAAGTCCATTTTAATCATTTGGGGACGTGAAGTTTCTTTTCTGATCCTCATGGGAATCATTTCAGTTATAGATTCCCATTTTTGGTGCATTCGTTGTGGTTAATTAATGGTGTATCCCAATGAATGAAAACAAGGTATATATGCTTTTTCATTCGTTATTTAGGAGTCCTCAAATGCATATTTTTACAAGTATTTAATGTCATGGCCCTTCTAACTCATCAAAGTCTGTCTTAAGCTTTCGGAGACATGAAGTTGTTTTTGTGATCCTCGTATCGGTACAGATTTCCGTTTTTGGACTATTGGATGTGGTTGATTAATGGTCTCTCCCAGTGAATGAGAAACAAGGTATATGTGTTTCTCATTCCTCATTTAGGAGTCCCATAATGCATATTTGTAGTGGAATTCATTGTTATGACCCGTCTTACATATAAAAATTCCGTTTTAAGCATTTAGGGACATCAAGTTCCTTTTTGGATCTTCATCGGACTCATTTCAGTTCCAACTTGTCGGTTTTGGTCTATTGGACGTGGTTGATTAATGGTGCCTCTCAATGAATGAGAAACAAGGTATAACAGCTTTTCATTACTCATTTAGGAGTCGTAAAATGCATGTTTCTACTAGTATTCACTGTCATGATCCTTCTACTAAAATAAAATTCATATGGGAATATGAAGTTGCTTTTCTGAGCCTCATTGGACTTATTTTAGTTCCAGATTCCCGGCTTTAGTATACTAGATGTGGATGATTAATGGTGTCTCCCAATGAATAAGAAACTAGGTATATATGCTTCTCATTCCTCATATAGGAGTCCTAAAATGCATATTTTTACTGGTATTCATTATCACAACCCTTCTTAGTCATTAAAATTATTTGGGGACATGAAGTTGCTTTTGTGATCTTAATGGGACTCATTTCAGTTCCAAATTCCCGTTTTTGGTCTATTTGATGTGGTTGATTAATGATGTCTCCCAGTGAAAGAGAAACAATGTATATATGCTTCTCATTCCTAGTTTTGGAGTCCCATAATGTAAATTTCTATTGGTATTGATTGTCATAGCCCTTCTTACTGGTTAAAAGTCTGTTTTAAGCATTTGAGGACATGAAGTTGCTTTTATTATCCTCATTAGACTCATTTCAGTTCCAGATTCCAGTTTTTTTGTTATTGGGCATGGTAAATTAATTGTGTCTCCTTATGAATGAGAAATAAGGTATATATGTTTCTCATTAATGTGTTTCATAGTTGATATTTTTATTGGAATTCATTTTGATGGCATTTATTTTCATTGAAAGTCTTTTTTAAACATTTGGGGACATGAAGCTGCTTTTCTGATCTTTATTGGACTCATTTGAGTTACAGATTCCCGATTTTTTCCTATTGGATGTGGATAATTAATGGTGCCTCCGAATGAATTAAAAACAAGGTATATATGCTTCTTAATAGTCATTTAGGAGTCCTAAGAAGCATATTTTTACAGGTATTCATTGGCATGGCCATTCTTACTTATTAAAGGTCATTTGATGATATGAAGTTGCTTTTCTGATCGTCATGGGACTCATTTCTGTTCCAAATTCATGTTTTTTTTTGTCTATTGGATGTGGTTAATAATGGTGTCTCCCAATGAATGAGAAATAAAGTATATATGCTTCTCACTCCTCATGTATGAGTTTCATAATGGACATTTGTACTAGTATTCATTTTTTAGTCATTCTCTTTAATTTCAAGTCAATTTTAATCATTTGGGGACATGAAGTTTCTATTCTGATCCTCATGAGAATCATTTCAGTTCCTGATTCTCATTTTTGGTGCATTCGATGTGGTTAATTAATGGTGTATCCCAATGTATGAAAACAAGGTATATATGCTTTTTCATTCGTTATTTAGGCGTCCTCAAATGCATAGTTTTACAGGTATTTAATATCATGGCCCTTCTAACTCATCAAAGTCTGTCTTAATCTTTCGGAGACATGAAGTTGTTTTTGTGATCCTCGTAGGACTTATTTCGGTACAGATTCACGTTTTTGGTCTATTGGATGTGGTTGATTAATGGTCTCTCCCAATGAATGAGAAACAAGGTATATGTGTTTCTCATTCCTCATTTAGGAATCCCATACTGCATATTTATAGTGGAATTCATTGTTATGACCCGTCTTACACATTAAAAGTCCGTTTTAAGCATTTGGGGACATCAAGTTCCTTTTCGGATCTTCATCTGACTCATTTCAGTTCTAGCTTGTCGTTTTTGGTCTACTGGACGTGGTCTATTAATGGTGTCTCCTAATGAATGAGGAACGTGGTATAACAGATTTTCATTACTTATTTAGGAGTCCTAAAATGCATATTTCTACTGGTATTCATTGTCATGACCCTTCTAACTAAATAAAAGTCATATGGGGCATGAAGTTGTTTTTCTGATCCTCATGGGACTTGTTTTAGTTCCAGATTCCCGTTCTTGGTATATTGGATGTGGTTGATTAATGATGTCTCCCAAGAAATGAGAAACCAGGTATACATGCTTCTCATTCCTCATTTAGGAGTCCTAAAATGCATATTTCTACTGGTATTTATTATCATGACCCCTCTTACTCATTAAAAATTATTTAGGGACATGATGTTGCTTTTGTGATCCTCATGGGACTCATTTCAGTTCCATATTCCTGTTTTTGGTCTCTTTGATGTGGCTAATTAATGGTGTCTCCCAATGAATGAGAAACAATGTATATATGCTTCTCATTCCTCATTTAGGAGTCCCAAAATGTAAATTTCTTTTGGTATTGATTGTCATAGCCCTTCTTACTCTTTAAAAGTCTGTTTTAAGCATTTGGGGACATGAAGTTGCTTTTATGGTCCTCATTAGACTCATTTCAGTTCCAGATTCCAATTTTTTGTCTATTGGACGTGGTAAATTATAGGTGTCTCCCAGTGAATGAGAAATAAGGTATATATGTTACTCACTCCTAGTTAATGTGTTTCATAATGAATATTTTTACTAGTATTCATTTTCATGGCATTAAAAGTTGTCCTAAGCTTTCGGAGACATGAACTTGCTTTTGTGATCCTTGGGGACTTATTTCTGTTCTAGATTCCCGATTTTTGTCTATTGGATGTGGTTGATATGGTGTCTCCCAATCAATGAGGAACAAAGTATATGTGCTTCTCATTCCCTATTTTGGAGTCCCATAATGCATATTTCTAGTGGTATCCATTGTTGCGACACTTCTTACACATTAAAAGTCCGTTTTCAGCCTTTGGGGACATCAAGTTATTTTTCGGATCTTCATGGGACTCATTTAAGTTCGAAATTCCCATTTTTATTCTCATGGGTATGGTTGATTAATGGTGTCTCCCAATGAATAAAAAACAAGGTATACATGCCTCCCATTCGTCATTTAGAAGTCCTAAAATGCATAGTTTTTCTAGTATTCATTGTCATGGCCCTTCTTACTCATTAAAAGTCATTGGAGGACATGAACTTGCTTTTCCGATCCTCATTGGACTCATTTCAGTTCATAATTCCCGGTTTTGGTATATTGGATGCGGTTGATTAATGGTATCTCCTAATGAATGAAAAACAAGGTATACATGATTCTCATTCCTCATTTATGAGTTCTGAAATATATAGTTTTACTTGTATTCATTGCCATGGCCCATCTTACTCATTAATAGTCATTTGAGGACATGAAGTTGCATTTCTGGTCTTCATGGGATTCTTTTCAATTCCAAATTCCCGTTTTTGGTCTATTAGATGCGGTTGATTTGTAGTGTCTCCTAATGAATGAGAAACAAAGTATATATGCTTCTCATTCCTCATTTAGAAGTTAGAAAATGTATATTTTTACTAGTATTCATTGTCATGGCCCTTCTTACTCATTAAATATCATTTATGGACATGAAGTTGGTTCTCTGATCCTCATGGAACTCATTTAAGTTTTGTGAGAGTCGAAACTCAAACAATCAAAACTTATAATAAATGGAAAACCGAAATCCTATTTTATAAGGACTGAAATCGAAATTTTATTTTATTTTGTGATTTTTTTTGCCAAAGTACAAGAAATCTCGCAAAAGTTTAATGTCATACATTACGAAAAGTCTAATACTCGGAACTGGATGGATCTAAATCTGATACAAGATATCATATATTTAGTGGGAAACCTAGGGTGCTGAAGAAGCTTATCTGCCATCTGCCAACTTAGATTGACTTTGGGCCTGATCTGCGGCCCAAATCCTTAGCAGGTTAACTCTCAGTCTGGTTCTGATTCAGCCCGCCCCTAGTTTGGTTCGGTTCACCCTGATTTTTGCCTTTCGCCTTTCTTAGACTCTTTTCACGGTTTTTTTTTTGTGTTATGTCTCTGAGAGCCGAAGTCAGCGAGCTGAGTTATGCTGAAGGAGAATATCCTTTCCGTGTCCGATTTTCTCAAAAAATTCAGCTTGGGACAAGGAAAGTCCTACTCCTTGTCGAGTTAGGATTTAGAATTACCCTGATGCATATATACGAGCGTTTTTCTTTCTTCGTACTCCTACAGACTATTTCGAACTCCGCTTCTCCTCCGAACCTTTTTGAAAAGCCTAAAGCTTGTTTTGATCTTTACGGCCATGGTCGGGTTGAGGCTTCGTGAGAAGAAGGAGAAGGAAAGGTGTGAGAGGGAGGCGAAAGAAGGAGGCGAGCAAACCAAACCGAGTCCTTCTGGTAGGTTGGCGACCTGTCCATCGAAGGTGAAGTCACCTGGGGGCGGTCTAGCTATTCCTCCTTCGGAATTGCCTGTGAATAAGTTGGCCTTGTCAACTGTCGTGGTTACTCCTTTGAGGAAAGAGGCGATCTTAGCGCGGAGTGTTTCTTACAATCTGAGGAACACTACGAAGCGCTTTCTTGAGGGTCGGTCGGAAAATCAAGGGATTGATGGTAGCTTACCCGCGGCGAATCCTTTGCTGCATCAAGGCGGGCGGGCTTCCCTATTGGCGATGGTGCAAAGGAGCCGAGGATTTCTCCCCTCGGAGCACAGCCTTTTGAGGATGGATCAATAAATCCCCCGCAAGAACCTGGTTCTTCTTAGGCGGCCAGTAGGGCCGTCGTCAGTCTGCAAGAAGTGTTTCCATGATCGCGGACCTGGATTTTAAATTTCCTTACTGTGACAGTCTGAGCAATCTGAGAAATACATGGACATGGCCCAGTTTGCGATCAAGGTCCTATTTTTCTTGAATTCCTTTTGGGATCTTGTTCGTTGTCTCCCCTTTACTAACTCTTCTCGTTTTTTTGCAATTCATCTCTTCCGTGAACAAGTTTGTTAATTCGTACGATGCTGGTATTCGCGGAATCCGTAAACATCCCGAAGAGGCGCGGGAGGAGGTTCGGTCGATCAGGAGGAAGTTCAATGATTTTGAAGTGTCGAGTTCTCAGCAAATCAAGTCACTCGAGAAAAAGCTCTCTCAGTATAAGGAGGACAAGGATCGAGCGGTTCATATGCCAGTTCGCTTGGAGGCCAAAGTGTCGCATCAATCTGCTGATTTGAAGATCATGGCCAATAAGCTTGAAAGATCCAAGTCTTTGCGCAATGTTAAGGTTCAAGCGAGCTTATGCAGACGGCCAGAAGGTGTCTATTGGATGTGGTTAATTAATGGTGTCTCCCAATGAATGTAAACAAGGTATATATGCTTCTCATTCTTTATTTAGGAGTCCTCAAATGCATATTTTTACTGGTATTTAATGTCATGGCCCTTCTAATTCATTAAAAGTCCGTCTTAAGCTTTCAGAGACATGAAGTTGTATTGTGATCCCCGTAGGACTTATTTCGGTTCCAGATTCCTGTTTTTGGTCTATTGGATGTGGTTGATTAATGGTCTCTCCCAATGAATGTGAAACAAGGTATAAGTGTTTCTCATACCTCATTTAGGAGTCCCATAATCAATATTTCTAGAGGAATTTATTGTTATGATCCTTCTTACACATTAAAAGTCCGTTTTAAGCATTTAGGGACATCAAGTTCCTTTTCGGATTTTCATCGGACTCATTTCAGTTACAGCTTGTCAGTTTTGGTCAATTGGACGTAGTTGATTAACGGTGTCTCCCAATAAATGAGAAACAAGGTATAACTGGTTTTCATTACTCATTTAGGAGTCCTAAAATGCATATTTCTACTGGCATTCATTGTCATGATCCTTCTAACTAAATAAAAGTCATATGGGGACATGAACTTGCTTTCCTGATCCTCATGGGACTTATTTTAGTTCCAGATTCCTTTTTTGGTTTATTGGATGTGGTTGATTAATGGATCCTTCCAATGAATGAGAAACAAGGTATATATGCTTTTCATTAGTCATTTAGGTGTCCTAAAAAGCAGATTTTTACTGGTATTCATTGTCATCGTAGTGTTTACTTATTAAAAGTCATTTGATAACATGAAGTTGCATTTCGGATCTTCATGAGACTCATTTCTGTTCCAAATTCATGCTTTTTGTTGATTGGATGTGGTTAAATAATGGTGTCTCCTAATGAATGAGAAATAAGATATATATGCTTCTCACTTCTCATTTATGAGTTTCATAATGGATATTTGTATTGGTATTCGTTTTTATGGCTTTTCTCATTCATTTCATGTATGTTTTTATCATTTGGGGACATTAAGTTTCTTTTCTGATCCTTATGGGATTCATTTCAGTTATAGATTCCCATTTTTGGTGCATTCGATGTGGTTAATTAATGGTATCTCGCAATTAACTAAAACAATGTATAGATGCTTCTCATTCGTCATTTAGGAGTCCTCAAATGGACATTTTTACAGGTATTTAATGTCATGTCCCTTCTAACTCATCGAAAGTCCGTCTTAAGCTTTCAGAGACATGAAGTTGTTTTTGTGATCCTCGTAGGACTTATTTCGGTTCCAGATTGGATGTGGTGCATTAATGGACTTCTCCCAATGAATGAGAAACAATGTATATGTGTTTCTCATTCCTCATTTAGGACTCCCGTAATGCAAATTTCTAGTGGAATTCATTGTAAGGACCCTTCTTACACATTTAAAGTCCGTTTCAAGCATTTGGGAACATCAAGTCCTTTTCGGATCTTCATCAGACTCATTTTAGTTCCAGCTTGTTGTTTTTTTGTCTATTGGACGTGGTTGATTAATGGTGTCACCTAATGAATCAGAAACAAGGTATAACTGCTTTTCATTACTTATTTAGGAGTCCTAAAATGCATATTTGTACTGGTATTGATTGTCATGATCCTTCTCACTAAATTAGAGTCATATGGGGACATGAAGTTGGTTTTCTTATCCCCGTGGGACTTATTTTAGTTCCAGATTCCTGTTTTTGGTATATTGGATATGGTTGATTAATGGTGTCTCCCAATGAATGAGAAACAAGGTATACATGCTTCTCATTCCTCATTTAGGTGTCCTAAAATGCACATTTTTACTGGTATTCATTATCTTGACCCTTCTTACTCATTAAAAATTATTTGGGGACATGAAGTTGCTTTTGTGATCCTCATGGGACTCATTTCAGTGCTAAATTCTCTTTTAGGTCTATTTGATGTGGTTGATGAATGGTGTCTACCAATGAATGAGAAACAAGAAATATGTGTTTTTCATTCCTCATTTAGGAGTCTCATAATGTATATTTCTATTGGTATTTATTGTCATAACCCTTCTTACTCGTTAAAAGTCTGCTTTAAGGTTTTGGGGACTTGAAGTTTCTTTTATGATCCTCATTAGACTCATTTCAGTTCCAGATTCCAGTTTTTTTGTTTATTGGACGTGGTAAATTAATGGTGTCTCCCCATGAATGAAAAATAAGGTATATATGCTTCTCACTCCTCATTAATTTGTTTCATAATTGATATTATTACTAGTATTCATTTTCATAGCATTTTAATTTCAACATTTGGGAACACGAAGTTGCTTTTCTGTTCCTTAATGGACTCATTTCAGTTACAGATTCCCGATTTTTTCCTATTGGATGTGGTTAATTAATGGTTTCTCCGAAATGAATGAAAACAAGGTATATATGCTTCTTAATAGTTGTTTACGAGTCCTAAATAGCATATTTTTACTAGTATTCATTGCATGGCCATTCTTACTTATTAAAAGTGATTTGATGACATGAAGTTGCTTTTCTAATCTTCATGGGACTTATTTCTGTTCCAAATTCATGTTTTTTTGTCTATTGGATGTGGTTAAAATAATGGTGTCTCCCAATGAATGAGAAATAAGGTATATATCCTTCTCACTCCTCATTTATGAGTTTCATAATGGATATTTGTATTGGTAATCATTTTTATGGCATTTCTCTCTCATTTCAAGTCCGTTTTAATCATTTAGGGACATTAAGTTTATTTTCTGATCCTTATGGGATTCATTTCAGTTATAGATTTCCAATTTTGGTGCATTTGATATGGTTAATTAATGGTGTCTCCCAATGATTGAAAACAACGTATATATGCTTCTCATTTGTCATTTAGGAGTCCTCAAATGCATATTTTACAGGTTTTAATGTCATGGCCCTTCTAACTCATCAAAAGTCCGTCTTAAGATTTCGGAGACATGAAGTTTTTTTGTGATCCTCGTAGGACTTATATCGGTACAGATTTCCGTTTTTGGTCTATTGGATGTAATTGATTAATGGACTCTCCCAATGAATGAGAAACAAGGTATATGTGTTTCTCATTCCTCATTTAAGAGTCCCATAATGCAGATTTCTAGTGGAATTCATTGTTATGACCCTTCTTACACATTAAAAGTACGTTTCAAGCATTTTGGAACATCAAGTTTGATTTTGGATCTTCATCGGACTTATTTCAGTTCCAGCTTGTCGTTATTGGTCTATTGGACATGGTTAATTAATGGTGTCTACTAATGAAAGAGAAACAAGGTATAACTGTTTCTCATTACTCATTTAGGAGTCCTAAAATGCATATTTATACTGGTATTCATTGCCATGACCCTTCTAACTAAATAGAAGTCATATGGGGACATGAAGTTGCTTTTCTGGTCCTCATGAGACTTAATTTAGTTACAGATTCCCGTTTTTGGTATATTCGATATGGTTCATTAATGGTGTCACCCAATGAATAATAAACCAGGTATACATGCTTCTCATTCCTCATTTAGAACCCCGAAAATGCATATATCTACTGGTATTCATTATTAAGACCCTTCTTACTCATTAAAAATTATTTGGGGACATGAAGTTGCTTTTGTGATCCTCATGGTACTCATTTCAGTTCCAAATTCCCATTTTTGGTCTATTTGATGTAGTTGATTAATGGTGTCTCCCAATGAATGAGAAACAGGGTATATATGTTCCTCATTCCTTATTTAGGAGTCTCATAATGTATATTTATGTTGGTATTAATTTTCCTAGCACTTCATACTTGTTAAAAGTCTGTTTTAAGCATTTGGGTACATGAAGTTGCTTTTATGATCCTCATTAGACTCATTTCAGTTCCAGATTCTAGTTTTTTTTTTCTATTGGACGTGGTAAATTAATGGTGTCTTGCACTGAATGAGAAATAAGGTATAAATTTTTCTCAGTCCTCATTAATGTGTTTCATAAATGATATTTTTACTAGTATTCGTTTTCATGGCATTTGTTTTTTTCATTGAAAGTCTGTTTTAAACATTTGGAGACATGAAGTTTCTTTTCTGATCCTTATTGGACTCAATTCAGTTACAGATTCCCAATTTTTGCCTATTGGATGTGGTTAATTAATGGTGTCTCCGAATGAATGAAAAAACAACGTATATACGCTTTCCAATAGTCGTTTAGGAGTCCTACAAAACATATTTTTACTGCTATTCATTGTCATGGTCAGTCTTACTTATTAAAAGTCATTTGATGATATGAATTTGCTTTTTTGATCCTCATGGGACTCATTTCTGTTCCAAATTCATGTTTTTTTGTCTATTGGATATGGTTAATAATGGTGTCTCCCAATGAATGAGAAATAAGGTATATATGCTTCTCACTCCTCAATTTTGAGTTTCATAATGGATATTTTTACTAGTATTCATTTTTATGGCCTTTCTCTTTCATTTCAAGTCCATTTTAATCATTTGGGGATATGAAGTTTCTTTTCTGATCCTCAAGGGAATCATTTCAGTTCTAGATTCCCATTTTTGGTGCATTCGATGTGGTTAATTAATGGCGTATCCCAATGAATGAAAACAAGGTATATATGCTTTTTCATTCATTATTTAGGAGTCCTCAAATGCATATTTTACAGGTATTTAATGTCATGGCCCTTCTAACTCATCAAAGTCTGTCTTAAGCTTTCGGAGACATGAAGTTGTTTTTGTGATCCTCGTATCGGTACAGATTCCCGTTTTTGGTCTATTGGATGTGGTTGATTAATGGTCTCTCCAAATGAATGAGAAATAAGGTATATGTGTTTCCCATTTCTCATTTAGGAGTCCCATAATGCATATTTCTAGTGGAATTCATTGTTATGACCTGTCTTACACATTAAATTTCCGTTTTAAGCATTTAGGGACATCAAGTTCCTTTTTGGATCTTCATCGGACTCATTTCAGTTCCAACTTGTCGTTTTTGGTCTACTGGACGTGGTTGATTAATGGTGCCTCTCAATGAATGAGAAACAAGGTATAACAGCTTTTCATTACTCATTTAGGAGTCCTAAAATGCATGTTTCTACTAATATTCACTGTCATGATCCTTCTAATGAAATAAAATTCATATGGGAATATGAAGATGCTTTTCTGATCCTCGGTGGACTTATTTTAGTACCAGGTTCCCGTTTTTAGTATATTGGATGTGGTTGATTAATGGTGTCTCCCAATGACTAAGAAACTAGGTATATATGCTTCTCATTCCTCATTTAGGAGTCCTAAAATGCATATTTTTACTGGTCTTCATTATCACGACCCTTCTTAGTCACTAAAATTATTTGGGGACATGAAGTTGCTTTTGTGATCCTAATGGGATTCATTTCAGTTCGAAATTCCCGTTTTTGGTCTATTTGATGTGGTTGATTAATGGTGTCTCCCAGTGAAAGAGAAACAATGTATATATGCTTCTCATTCCTATTTTTGGAGTCCCATAATGTAAATTTCTATTGGTATTGATTGTCATAGCCCTTCTTACTGGTTAAAAGTCTGTTTTAAGCATTTTTGGACATGAAGTTGCTTTTATTATCGTCATTGGACTCATTTCAATTCCAGATTCCAGTTTTTTGTCTATTGGACATGGTAAAATAATGGTGTCTCCCAATGAATGAGAAACAAGGTATATATGTTTCTCATTAATGTGTTTCATAGTTGATATTTTTATTGGAATTCATTTTCATGGCATTTATTTTCAATGAAAGTCTTTTTTAAACATTTGGGGATATGAAGTTGCTTTTCTGATCCTTATTGGACTCATTTCAGTTAAAGATCCGCGATTTTTGCCTATTGGATGTGTACAATTAATGGTACGTCCGAATGAATGAAAACAAGGTATATATGCTTCTTAATAGTCATTTAAGAGTCCTAAAAAGCATATTTTTACAGGTATCCAATTGCATGGCCATTCTTACTTATTAAAGGTCCTTTGATTATATGAAGTTGCTTTTCTGATCCTCATGAGACTCATTTTTGTTCCAAATTCATGTTTTTTGTCTATTGGACGTGGTTAATAATGGTGTCTCCCAATGAATGAGAAATAAGGTACATATGCTTCTCACTCCTCATTTATGAGTTTCATAATGGAAATTTGTACTAGTATTCATTTTTATGGTCATTCCCTTTAATTTCAAGTCAATTTTAATCATTTGGGGACATGAAGTTTCTATTCTGATCCTCTTGAGAATCATTTCAGTTCTAGATTCTCATTTTTGGTGCATTTGATGTGGTTAATTAATGGTGTATCCCAATAAATGAAAACAAGGTATGTATGCTTTTTCATTCGTTATTTAGGCGTCCTCAAATGCATAGTTTTACAGGTATTTAATGTCATGGCCCTTCTAACTCATCAAAGTCTGTCTTAAGCTTTCGGAGACATGAAGTTGTTTTTGTGATCCTCGTAGGACTAATTTCGGTACAGATTCCCGTTTTTGGTCTATTGGATGTGGTTGATTAATGGTCTCTCCCAATGAATGAGAAACAAGGTATATGTGTTTCCCATTCCTCATTTAGGAGTCCCATAATGCATATTTATAGTGGAATTCATTGTTATGACCCGTGTTACACATTCAAAGTCCGTTTTAAGCATTTGGGGACATCAAGTTCCTTTTCGGATCTTCATCTGACTCATTTCAGTTCTAGCTTGTCGTTTTTGGTCTATTGGACGTGGTCTGTTAATGGTGTCTCCTACTGAATGAGAAACGTGGTATAACAGCTTTTCATTACTTATTTAGGTGTCCTAAAATGCATATTTCTAATAGTATTCATTGTCATGATCTTTCTAACTAAATAAAAGTCATATGGGGACATGAAGTTGTTTTTCTGATCCTCAGGAGACTTATTTTAGTTCCAGATTCCCGTTTTTGGTATATTGGATGTGGTTGATTAATGATGTCTCCCAAGGAATGAGAAACTAGGTATACATGCTTCTCATTCCTCATTTAGGAGTCCTAAAATGCATATTTCTACTGGTATTTATTATTATGACCCCTCTTACTCATTAAAAATTATTTGGGGACATGATGTTGCTTTTGTGATTCTCATGGGACTCATTTCAGTTCCAAATTCATGTTTTTGGTCTCTTTGATGTGGTTGATTAATGGTTTCTCCCAATGAATGAGAAAAAATGTATATATGCTTCTCATTCCTCATTTAGGAGTCCCATAAAGTAAATTTCTATTGGTATTGATAGTGATAACCCTTCTTACTCGTTAAAAGTCTGTTTTAAGCATTTGGGGACATGGAGGTGCTTTTATGATCCTCATTAAACTCATTTTAGTTCCAGATTCCAGTTTTTTTGTCTATTGGACATGGTAAATTAATGATGTCTACCAGTGAATGAGAAATTTGGTATATATGTTGCTCACTCCTCATTAATGTGTTTCATAATGGATATTTTTACTAGTATTCATTTTCATGACATACTTTTTTTATTGAAAGTCTGTTTTAATCATTTAGGGACATGAAGTTGCTTTTCTTATCCTTATTGGACTCATTGGACTCATTTCAGTTACTGGTTCCTGATTTTTGCCTATTAGATGTGGTTAATTAATGGTGTCTTCGTATGAATGAAAACAAGGTACATATTCTTTTTATTGAAAGTCTGTTTTAATCATTTAGGGACATGAAGTTGCTTTTCTGATCCTTATTGGACTCATTGGACTCATTTCAGTTACTGGTTCCCGATTTTTGCCTATTAGATGTGGTTAATTACTGGTGTCTTCGTCTAAATGAAAACAAGGTATATATGCTTCTCAACAATCATTTAGGAGTCCTAAAAAACATATGTTTACTGGTATTATTTTTCATGATCATTCTTACTAATTAAAAGTTATTTGATGACATGAAGTTGTTTTTCTGATCTTCATGGGACTCATTTCTGTTCCAAATTCATGTTTTTTTCTATTGCATGTGGTTAAATAATGGTGTCTCCCAATGAATGAGAAATAAGATATATATGCTTCTCATTCTTCATTTATGAGCTTCATAATGGATATTTGTACTGGTATTCATTTTTATGGCCTTTCTCTCTCATGTCTAGTCTGTTTTAATCATTTGGGGACATGAAGTTTCTTTTCTGATCCTCATGGGAATCATTTCAGTTTTAGATTCTCATTTTTGGTGCATTCGATGTGGTTCATTAATGGTGTCTCCCAATGAATGAAAACAAGGTATATATGATTTTTCATTCGTCCTTTAGGAGTCCTGATGATGCATTGCACGTTGCTGATTTGTTCTTTAGAGAGATCATTCGTTTACATGGCATGCCTAGAACAATTGTTTCTGATAGGGACACTAAGTTTTTAAGTTACTGCTGGAAAACTCTTTGGTCTAAGTTAGGTACTAAGTTGTTGTTTTCAACTACTTGTCACCCATAAACTGATGGACAAACAGAAGTAGTTAATTGGACTTTCTCAACTTTGCTAAGGGCTGTCATTAAAAAGAACCTTAGAACTTGGGAAGAGTGCTTACCACATGTTGAGTTTGCATAAAATCATTCAGTTCATTCGGCTACTAAGTACTCTCCATTTGAGATTGTTTATGGTTTCAATCCTTTATGTCCTTTGGATCTAATCTCTTTGCCTTTGAGTGAAAGAACTAGTTTAGATGGCGAGAAGAAAGCTAAACTTGTTAAACAGATCCATGAGAAAGCAAGGATCAACATTGAGGAGAAGACAAAGCAGTATGCTAAGAAAGCCAACAAGGGCCGACGCGAGCTAGTCTTTGATGTTGGAGATCAAGTTTGGGTTTACTTGAAGAAGGACCGATTTTCGGCTGAAGGGAAGTCCAAAATTATGCCTAGGGTTGATGGACCATTCAAGATAGTCAAGCGGATCAACAACAATGCCTATCAAGTTGATTTGCAAGGTAAGTATCAAGTTAGTTCAAGCTTTAATGTTTCTGACTTAATTCCTTTTGTGGCAGATGATCAAGATTTGAGGTCAAATCCTTTTCAACCGGGAGGGGATGATGTGATCATGGATGGCACCAAGGATGGAGAGCTTGAACCAGAACCAGAAGCTGAGCTTGAGGCCGTGGAAGAGCATGGACCAGACGGTGTGGAGCTTGAAGCTGAGGACGCTTTGCAAGTACCGGCCGGAGCCATGACCAGGGTGCGGACCAGGCAGCTATCTCAAATGCTAAGTTCTTTACTTAGTTCTGCCAATGTTCAGTTCAACCTTAAGGAGGAAGATGCGCAACACACGACTTTAGTAAGGTTTAAAGAAGATTCGGGAACCCCTTCCTAAAATCGACTTTTTAGTAAGGTTTCATGAAGATTTAGGTGGACCTTCCTAAATGGCGATTCACATAGCACCCAGGCCGCGTGTTCACATCAGTTGAAGAGTCAGTCAACATGGAATCAATTCAGTCAAGTCTTTACTTCAATTAATGTAATGATTTCCGTGTTGTCTTGTCTTGTTTTCTGAAACAGAAACACTATATATGTATTTCAGAAACCATTGAATGAATAAGAAGTTAAGTTTGATCATTGCGATTGTTTAGAGAGTGAATCTCTGTTGTTCCTTGTGAACAAACCCCTGTTGCTTGGTGAGTTATATCCAAACAACAACCCCTCTTCGGTCGTCTAAGTGAGTCATAGCTTAGGACTGCTGAGGTTTGGAATATCAAGGGCCTTCCGCATCCCTTGTGCGATCTAACGATCCATTCCTTTGTTCTTGAGAGCTAGTAGCTCAATTGAATTCAAAGTTTATCCAGACCAACTTCGAAGTGTAATCCGTGGGAGAGGTGATTCTCGTATCAAGTGGTATCAGAGCCCACTTTGAAGTTTGGTATCTATTTCGATCCATCTTTCTCACCTCTTCATCTTCTTCTTCTTCAAAAAAAAAGAAAGTTCTTATCTGTCTATCAGTTCTCTGGGTGAGCCGCCTGATATTCAAAAAAAAAAGAGAGTACACAAAAGAAAAGTGTTTAAGGAACCAGGAGAAATCGGTTTCAAGGGTTGGTTAATCATCTAGAACCAAAAATCTTGCAATCTATCTATCTACCCCTTCATCTACTTTGGTTGTTTGGATAGATTCATTGGGTTTGACAGATTTGTTCTATTGGAACTCTTGAGATTTCACCGAGGGATAAACACCTGTGAGGAAGAGGGTTATGATTGACTTGTTTGTTAAGTGCTTGCAGGAAAATCCACAAGGGAGAACCGGCCGTTGAAGAGTTTGGACCGGCCGTTGAAGAGTTTCTGTTTCTTTAACTTGTTTGTTCTTGTTCGTAGGAAAAGATGTCCGATCCAAGTAATGATGAACGGGAGGAGAATCAGAACACTGGCCTTTCTAAAATCCAAATGAGGGCCTTGATGGGAGACATGAAAAGAATGATGAGATCAGAACTTGAGGAGACCAACATCCGACTTGATCGGGTCCAAGAGGACACCCAAACTAGACCACCACCAGAGGGAGCAACTGGTAGATCACGAACCGCACAAAGGCGTTCCAGAGCCAATGAAGAGTTCTATGAACATTCTTCTAGTGATAACCAAAGAAGGACCAGATGGCCTAGAGAGACCCGGGAAAGACAAGATGATAACCTAGGTGGCCTTAAGTTGAAAATTCCGTCCTTCCATGGTAAAAACGATCCAGATGCTTACCTAGAGTGGGAAAAGAAGATCGAACTGGTCTTTGTTTGTCAGAACTATTCTGAACTTAAAAAGGTAAGGTTGGCCGCAACTGAGTTCTATGGTTATGCTATTAACTGGTGGGATCAAATTGAGACCAACAGGAGGAGAACAGGTGAAAGACCTGTAGCCACATGGGATGAGATGGTCACTCTCATGAGGAAGCGTTTTGTGCCCAGCCACTACAACCGAGACTTGCATCAGAGGCTTAGGAGATTAGTTCAAGGAACTAAGAGCTTTGAGGATTACTTCCAAGAGATGGAGACGCTCATGATCAAAGCAGATGCTGATGAAGATCCGGAGGTTACAATGGCCAGATTTCTAGGAGGACTCAACCGTGACATCCAAGACAGGTTGGAGATGCAAGAGTATGAGTGCCTAGAAGAGATGCTACACAAGGCGATCTTGGTAGAGCAGCAGGTTAAGAGAAGGAGTCTACCCAAGTCAACTTACACACCGGTTGCTAAGACTAGCTACCAAGACAAGGGTAAAGCTCTAACCAAACCTATTCCTGATTTTAAAACTAATCCATCTTCTAGTAGTGTCAAGGAAAAGGCGGAAGCTCCTACTGCACGAGCCAGAGATATGAGGTGCTTCAAATGCCAATGGCTTGGACACTATGCTAAGGACTGCACCAACAAGAGGGTCATGATTGTTCTGGAGAACGGAGACATAAAATCTGAGGATGAGAAGCTGCAAACAGATTCTGAGGAAGAGCAAATAGATTATCCTGCTCACGGGGAACTTTTGGTTACTAGGAGGACACTGAGTGCACAACTCAAACCTAAGGAGCATGAGCAGAGAGATAACCTCTTTCACACTAGATGCTATGTCAATGACAAAGTATGTAGCCTGATCGTGGATGGAGGAAGCTGTACCAACGTGGCTAGCGAGAAAATGGTTAAGAAACTCGGCTTAAGTATGAGGAAACACCCTCGGCCATACTCTCTTCAGTGGCTCAATGAAAAAGGAGAGATGAAGGTAAGCAACCAATTCCTAGTTCCAATCACCATTGGAAGATACAAGGATGAGATCCTTTGCGACGTTCTACCTATGGAGGCCGGTCACATTCTTTTAGGAAGGCCTTGGCAATATGACAAAAGGGTCATACATGATGGGTACACAAACCGTCACACCTTTGAACACCAAGGTAAGAAGATTATGTTGGCACCACTGTCACCACAAGAGTTACACTAGGATTAAAAGCTTTTAAAGGAAAGAAGAGAACAAGCCAAGCGAGATCAAGAATCCAAATCATCTAAGGAAAGCGATTCCAAGAAAGTAAGGCATTCTAATTTCTTTTCTAAAACTAGTGAGATCAAGAAAGCTTTGTTTTCTGATCAACCAATGCTTTTGCTAGTTTTTAAAGAAACACTAATGTCTTCTTCTAACAATGCACGAAAGCTTCCAAGTGAGTTTGAATCTCTTTTGCAAGGTTTTAGGGATGTGTTTCCTGATGAAAACCCGGATGGTCTACCTCCAATCAGAGGCATTGAGCACCAGATTGATTTCATACCAGGCGCTTCTCTTCCAAACAGACCAGCATACATGACCAATTCTGTTGAAACAAAAGAGCTGCAAAAACAAATCAATGAGCTCATGGAGAAAGGATACATCAGAGAAAGCATGAGTCCATGCGCAGTTCCAGTTCTCCTTGTGCCCAAGAAAGATGGCAGTTGGCGTATGTGTGTGGAATGTAGAGCAATCAACAACATCACAGTTAAGTACAGACATCCCATCCCTAGATTATATGATATGTTGGATGAATCATGGATCATGCATCTTTTCTAAAATTGATTTGAAAAGTGGATATCATCAAATTAGGATGAAAGAAGGGGATGAATGGAAAACCGCTTTCAAAACTAAACTCATATTGTATAAATGGTTAGTTATGCCTTTCGGTTTAACCAATGCACCTAGTACTTTCATGAGACTGATGAATCATGTCCAGCGAGCTTTTGAGGAGTTTTCATCGGACTTAATTCTGTTCCAAATTCATGTTTTTGTCTATTGGATGTGGTTAAATAATGTTGTCTCCCAATGAATGAGAAATAAGGTATATATGCTTCTCACTCCTCATTTATGAGTTTTATAATGGATATTTGTACTAGTATTCACTTTTATGGCCTTTCTCTCTCATTTCAAGTAAGTTTTAATCATTTGGGGAAATGAAATTTCTTTTCTGATCCTCATGAGAATCATTTCAGCTCTAGATTCCCATTTTTGGTGCATTCGATGTGGTTAATTAACAGTGTCTCCCAATGAATGAAAACTAGGCATATATGCTTTTTATTTCGTCATTTAGGAGTCCTCAAATACTTATTTTTCGGGTATTTAATGTCATGGCCCATCTAACTATTCAAAAGTCCGTCTTAAGCTTTCGGAGACATGAAGTTGTTTTTGTGATCCTCGTAGGACTTATTTGGGTACAGATTCCCGTTTTTGGTCTATTGGACGTGGTTATATTAATGGTCTTTCCCAATGTATGAGAAGCAAGTATATGTGTTTCTCATTCCTCACTTAGGAGTCCTATAATGCATATTTCTAGTGGAATTCATTGTTATGACCCGTCTTACACATTAAAAGTCCGTTTTTAGCATTTGGAGACATCAAGTTCCTTTTCGGATCTTCATCGGACTCATTTCAGTTCCAGCTTATCGTTTTTGGTCTATTGGACATGGTTGATTAATGGTGTCTCTTATTGAATGACAAACAAGGTATAACAGCTTTTCATTACTTATTTAGGAGTCCTAAAATGCATATTTCTACTGGTATTGATTGTCATTACCCTTCTAACTAAATAAAAGTCATATGGGGACATGAAGTTGTTTTTCTGATCCTCATGGGACTTATTTTAGTTCAGGATTCCCGTTATTGGTGTAATGGTTGTTGTTGATTAATGGTGTCTCCGAATGAATGCGAAACCAGGTATACATGCCTCTCATTCCTCATTTAGGAGTCCTAAAATGCATATTTCTACTAGTATTCATTATCATGACCCTTTTTACTCATTAAAAGTATTAGGTGACAAAAAGTTGCTTTTGTGATCCTCATGGGACTCATCTCAGTTCCAAATTTCCGTTTTTGTCTATTTGATGTGGTTGATTAATGGTGTCACCCAATGAATAAGAAACGATGTATATATGCTTCTCATTCCTCATTTTGGACTCCCAAAATGTAAATTTCTTTTGGTATTGATTGTCATAGCCCTTCTTACTCGTTAAAAGTCTGTTTTAAGCATTTGGGGACATGAAGTTGCTTTTATTATCCTCATTAGACTCATTTCTGTTCCAGATTCTAATTTTTTGTATATTGGACGTCGTAAATTAATGGTATCTCCCAGTGCATGAGAAATAAGATATATATGTTACTCACTCGTAGTTAATGTGTTTCATCATGGATATTTTTACTAGTATTCATTTCCATGGCATTTTGTTTCTTTGAAAGTGTTTTTTTAATCATTTGGGGACATCAAATTGATTTTCTGATCCTTATTGGACTCATTTCAGTTACAGATTCCCGAGTTTTACCTATTTGATGTGGTTAATTAATGGTGTCTCCGAATGAATGAAAATAAGGTATATATGCTTCTCAATAATCAATTAGGAGACCAAAAAAGCGTATGTTTACTGGTATTCTTTGTCATGACCATTCTTATTTGTTAAAAGTCATTTTATGACATAAAGTTGCTTTTATGATCTTCATCGGACTCAATTCTGTTCCAAATTCATGTTTTTGTCTATTGGATGTGGTTAAATAATGTTGTCTCCCAATGGATGAGAAATAAGGTATATATGCTTCTCACTCCTCATTTATGAGCTTCATAATGGATATTTGTACTGGTATTCGTTTTTATTGCCTTTCTCTCTCATTTCAAGTAAGTTTTAATCATTTGGGGACACGAAATTTATTTTCTGATCCTCATTGGAATCATTTCAGCTCTAGATTCCCATTTTGGTGCATTCGATGTGGTTCATTAACGGTGTCTCCCAATGAATGAAAACTAGGCATATATGCTTTTTCATTCGTCATTTAGGAGTCCTCAAATGCTTATTTTCCGGGTATTTAATGTCATGGCCCATCTAACTATTCAAAAGTCCGTCTTAAGCTTTCGGAGACAAGAAGTTGTTGTTGTGATCCTTGTAGGACTTATTTGGGTAAAGATTCCCGTTTTTGGTGTATTGGACGTGGTTGAATTAATAGTCTTTCCCAATGAATGAGAAGTAAGTATATGTGTTTCTCATTCCTCATTTAGGAGTCCTATAATGCATATTTCTGGGGGAATTCATTGTTATGACCCGTCTTACACATTAAAAGTCCGTTTTAAGCATTTGGAGACATCAAGTTCCTTTTCGGATCTTCATTGGACTCATTTCAGTTCCAGCTTGTCGTTCTTGGTCTATAGGACATGGTTGATTAATGGTGTCTCTTAATGAATGAGAAACAAGGTATAACAGCTTTTCATTACTTATTTAGGAGTCCTAAAATGCATATTTCTACTTGTATTTATTTTCATTACCCTTCTAACTAAATAAAAGTCATATGGGGACATGGAGTTGTTTTTCTGATCCTCATGGGACTTATTTTAGTTCCAGATTCCCGTTATTGGTTTATTGGATATTGTTGATTAATGGTGTCTCTGAATGAATGAGAAACCTGGTATACATGCCTCTCATTCCTCATTTAGGAGTCTTAAAATGCCTATTTCTACTGGTATTCATTATCATGACCCTTTTTACTCATTAAAATTATTAGGAGACAAAAAGTTGCTTTTGTGATCTTCATGGGACTCATTTCAGTTCCAAATTTCTGTTTTTTTTTGTCTATTTGATGTGGTTGATTAATGGTGTCACCCAATGAATAAGAAACAATGTATATATGCTTCTTATTCCTCATTTAGGAGTCCCAAAATGTAAATTTCTTTTGGTATTGATTGTCATAGCCCTTATTACTCGTTAAAAGTCTGTTTTAAGCATTTGGGGACATGAAGTTGCTTTTATTATCCTCATTAGACTAATTTCTGTTCCAGATTCCAATTTTTTTTCCAGTGGACGTCGTAAATTAATGGTATCTCCCAGTGAATGAGAAATGTGGTATATATGTTACTCACTCCTAATTAATGTGTTTCATCATTGATATTTTTACTGGTATTCATTTTTATGGCATTTTTTTCATTGAAAGTTTTTTCTAATCATTTGGGGACATCAAATTGCTTTTCTGATCCTTATTTGACTCAATTCAGTTACAGATTCCCGATTTTTACCTATTGGATGTGGTTAATTAATGGTGTCTCCGAATGAATGAAAATAAGGTATATATGCTTCTCAATAATCAATTAGGAGTCCTAAAAAGCGCATGTTTACTGGTATTCTTTGTCATGACCATTCTGACTTGTTAAAAGTCATTTGATGACATGAAGTTGCTTTTATGATCTTCATGGGACTCATTTCTGTTCCAAATTCATGTTTTTGTCTATTGGTTATGGTTAAATAGTGTTGTCTCCCAATGAATGAGAAATAAGGTATATATGGTTCTCACTCCTCATTTATGAGTTTCATAATGGATATATGTACTGGTATTCATTTTTATGGCATTTCTCTCTCATTTCAAGTCTGTTTTACTCATTTGGGGACATGAACTTTCTTTTCTGATCTTCATGGGAATCATTTCAGTTATAGATTCCTATTTTTGGTGCATTCGATGTGGTTAATTAACGGTGTCTGTCAATGAATGAAAACTAGGTATATATGCTTTTTCATTCGTCATTTTGGAGTCCTCAAATGCTTATTTTTCGGGTATTTAATGTCATGGCCCATCTAACTATTCAAAAGTCCTTCTTAAGCTTTCAGAGACATGAAGTTTTTTTTTGTGATCCTCGTAGGACTTATTTGGGTACAGATTCCCGTTTTTGGTCTATTGGACGTGGTTGATTAATGGTGTTTCCCAATGAAAGAGAAGCAAGGTATATGTGTTTCTCATTCCTCATTTAGGAGTCCCATAATGCATATTTCTAGTGGAATTCATTGTTATGACCCGTCTTACACATTAAAAGTCCGTTTTAAGCATTAGGGGACATCAAGTTCCTTTTCGGATCTTCATCGGACTCATTTCAATTCCAGCTTGTCGTTTTTGGTCTATTGGATATGGTTGATTAATGGTGTCTCTTAATGAATGAGAAACAAGGTATAACAGCTTTTCATTAGTTATTTAGGAGTCCTAAAATGCATATTTCTACTGGTATTCATTGTCATTACCCTTCTAACTAAATAAAAGTCATATGGGGACATGAACTTATTTTTCTGATCTTCATGGGACTTATTTTAGTTCCAGATTCCCGTTATTGGTATATTGGATGTTGTTGATTAATGGCGTCTCCCAATGAATGAGAAACGAGGTATACATGCCTCTCATTCCTCATTTAGGAGTCCTAAAATGCATATTTCTACTGGTATTCATTATCATGACCCTTTTTATTCATTAAAGTTATTAGGCGACAAAAAGTAGCTTTCGTGATCCTCATTGGACTCATTTCAGTTCCAAATTCCCGTTTTTTTGTCTATTTGATGTGGTTGATTAATGGTGTCACCCAATGAATAAGAAACAATGTATATATGTTTTTCATTCCTCATTTAGGATTCCTAGAATGTACATTTCTTTTGGTATTGATTGTCTTAGCCCTTCTTACTCGTTAAAAGTCTGGTTTAAGCATTTGGGGACCAGAAGTTGCTTTTATTATCCTCATTAGACTCATTTCTGTTCCAGATTTCAATTTTTTGTCCAATTGACGTCGTTAATTAATGGTATCTCCCAGTGAATGAGAAATGAGGTATATATGTTACTCACTCCTAGTTAATGTGTTTCATAATGGATATTTTTACTAGTATTCATTTTCATGGCATTTGTTTTCATTGAAAATGTTTTTTAATCATTAGGGGACATCGAATTGCTTTTCTGATCCTTATTGGACTCATTTCAGTTATAGATTCCCGATTTTTACCTATTGGATGTGGTTAATTAATGGTGTCTCCGAATGAATGAAAATAAGGTATATATGCTTCTCAATAATCAATTAGGAGTCCTAAAAAGCATATGTTTACTGGTATTCTTTGTCTTGGTCATTCTTACTTGTTAAAACTCATTTGATGACATGAAGTTACTTTTATGATCTTCATGAGACTCATTTATGTACCAAATTCAAGTATTTGTCTATTCGATGTGGTTAAATAATGTTGTCTCCCAATGAATGAGAAATAAGGTATATATGGTTCTTAATCCTCATTTATGAGTTTCATAATGGATGTTTGTACTGGTATCATTTTTATGGCCTTTCTCTCTCATTTCAAGTCTGTTTTAATCATTTTGGGACATGAAGTATCTTTTCTGATCCTCATTGGAACCATTTCAGTTCTAGATTCCCAATTTTGGTGCATTCGATGTGGTTAATTAACGGTGTCTCCCAATGAATAAAAACAAGGTATATATGACTTTCCATTCGTCCTTTAGGAGTCCTCAAATTCTTATTTTTTGGGTATTTAATGTCATGGCCCTTCTAACTATTCAAAAGTCCGTCTTAAGGTTTCAGAGACATGAAGTTGTTTTTGTGATCCTCGTAGGACTTATTTGGGTACAGATTCCCGTTTTTGGTCTATTGGACGTGGTTGAATTAATGGTCTTTCCCAATGAATGAGAAGCAAGGTATATGTGTTTCTCAATCCTCATTTAGGAGTCCCATAATGCATATTTCTAGTATAATTCATTGTTATGACCCGTCTTACACATTAAAAGTCCGTTTTAAGCATTTGGGGACATCAAGTTCCTTTTCGGATCTTCATCGGACTCATTCAGTTCGAGCTTGTCGTTTTTGGTCTATTGGACATGGTTGGTTAATGGTGTCTCTTAATGAATGAGAAACAAGGTATATCAGCCTTTCATTACTTATTTAGGAGTCCTAAAATGCACATTTCTACTGGTATTCAATGTCATTAGCCTTCTAACTAAATAAAAGTCATATGGGGACATGAAGTTATTTTTCTGATCCTCATGGGACTTATTTTAGTTCCAGATTCCCGTTTTCGGTATATTAGATGTTGTTGATTAATGGTGTCTCCCAATGAATGACAAACCAGGTATACATGCCTCTAATTCCTCATTTAGGAGTCCTAAAATGCATATTTCAACTGGTATTCATTATCATGACCCTTTTTACTCATTAAAATTATTAGGAGACAAAAAGTTGCTTTTGTGATCCTCATGGGACACATTTCAGTTTCAAATTCCCGTTTTTTGTCTATTTGATATGGTTGATTAATGGTGTCACCCAATGAATAAGAAAAAATATATATATATATATGTTTCTTATTCCTCATTTAGGAGTCCCAAAATGTAAATTTCTTTTGGTATTGATTGTCATAGCCCTTCTTATTCGTTAAAAGTCTGTTTTAAGCATTTGGGGACATGAAGTTTCTTTTATTATCCTCATAAGACTCATTTCTGTTCCAGATTTCAATTTTTTGTCTATTGGACGTGGTAAATTAATGGTTTGTCCCAGTGAATGAGAAAAAAGGTATATATGTTACTCACTCCTAGTTAATGTGTTCCATAATGGATATTTTTACTAGTATTCATTTTCATTGCATATTTTTTTTCATTGAAAGTGTTTTATAATCATTTGGGGACATGAAATTGTTTTCTGATCTTTATTGGACTCATTTCAGTTACAGATTCTCGATTTTTACCTATAGGATGTGGTTAATTAATGGTGTCTCCGAATGAATGAAAATAAGGTATATATGCTTCTCAATAATCAATTAGGAGTCCTAAAAAGCATATGTTTACTGGTATTTTTTGTCATAACTTGTTAAAAGTCATTTGATGACATGAAGTTGCTTTTATGATCTGCATGGGACTCATTTCTGTTTCAAACTCATGTTTTTGTCTATTGACTGTGGTTAAATAATGGTGTCTCCTAATGAATGAGAATTAAGGTATATATGCTTCTCACTCTTTATTTATCAGTTTCATAATGGATATTTGTACTGGTATTCATTTTTATGGCCTTTCTCTCTCATTTCAAGTCTGTTTTAATCTTTTAAGGACATGAAATTTCTTTTCTGATCCTCATGGGAATCATTCAGTTCTAGATTCTCATTTTTGGTGCATTCGATTAGGTTAATTAATGGTGTCTCCCAATGAACGAAAACTAGGTATATATGCTTTTTCATTCGTCGTTTAGGAGTCTTCAAATGCATATTTGTACTGGTATTTAATTTCATGGCTTTCGGCGACTTGAAGTTGTTTTTGTGATCATCGTAGGACTTATTTCGGTACAGATTCCCGTTTTTGGTCTATTAGGTGTGGTTGATTAATGGTCTCTCCCAATGAATGAGAAAGAGGGTATGTGTCTTTCCCATTCCTCATTTTGGAGTCTCATAATGCATATTTCCAGTGAAATTCATTGTTATGACCCGTCTTACACATTAAAAGTCAGTTTTAAGCTTTTGGGGACATCAAGTTCCTTTTCAGATCTTCATCGGACTCATTTCAGTTTCAGCTTGTCGTTTTTGGTCTATTGGACGTGGTTCATTAATGGTGTCACCAAATGAATGAGAAACAAGGTATACATGCTTCTCATTCCTCATTTAAGAGTCCTAAAATACATATTTCTACTAGTATTCATTATCATAACCCTTCTTACACATTAAAATTTTTTGGGGACAAAAAGTTGCTTTTGTGATCCTCATGGGACTCTTTTCAATTCCAAATTCCTGTTTTTTGTCAATTTGATTTGGTTAATTAATGGTGATCCTCATGGGACTCTTTTCAATTCCAAATTCCCGTTTTCTGTCTATTTGATGTGGTTGATTAATAGTGTCACCCAATGAATGAGAAACAATGTATATATGCTTCTCATTCCTCATTTAGGAGTCCCATAAAGAAAATTTCTATTGTTATTGATTGTCATAACCCTTCTTACTCGTTAAAAGTCTGTTTTAAGCATTTGGAGTCATGAAGTTGCTTTTATTATCCTCATTAGACTAATTTCAGTTCCAGATTCATATTTTTTGTCTATTGGAAATGGTAAATTAATGGTCTCTCCCAGTGAAAGAGAAATTAGGTATATATGTTACTCACTCCTCATTAATGTGTCTCATAATGGATATTTTTACTAGTATTCATTTTCATGGCATTTGTTTTTTCATTGAAAGTCTATTTTAATCATTTGGGGACATGAAATTGCTTTTTTGATCCTAATTGGACTCATTAGACTCATTTCAGTTACTGATTCCCGATTTTTGCCTATTGGATGTGGTTAATTAATGGTTTCTCTGAATAAATGAAAAACAAGGTATATATGCTTCTCAATAATCATTTTGGAGTCCAAAAAGCATAAGTTTACTGGTATTCTTTGTCATGACCATTCTTACTTATTAAAAGTCATTTGATGACATTAAGTTTGTTTTTATGATCTTCATGGGACTCATTTCTGTTCCAAATTCATGTTTTTGTCTATTGGAGGTGGTTAAATAATGGTGTCTCCAAATGAATGAGAAATAAGGTATATATCCTTCTCACTCCTCATTTGTGAGTTTCATAACGGATATTTGTACTGGTATTCATTTTTATGGCCTTTCTTTCTCATTTCAAGTCTGTTTTAATCATTTGGGGACATGAAATTTCTTTTCTGATGCTCATGGGAATCATTTCAGTTCTAGATTCCCATTTTTGGTGCATTCGATGTGGTTAAATAATGGTGTCTCCCAATGAATGAAAACAACATATATATGCTTTTTCATTCGTCATTTAGGAGTTCTCAAATGCATATTTTCTGGTATTTAATGTCATGGCCCTTCTAACTCATCAAAAGTCCGTCTTAAACTAACGGAGACATGAAGTTGTTTTTGTTATCCTCGTAGGATTTATTTGGGTACAGATTTTTTTTTTTTTGTCTATCTGATGTGGTTGATTAATGGTCTCTCCCAATGAAAGAGAAACAAGGTATATGTGTTTCCAATTCCTCATTTAGGAGTCCCATAATGCATATTTCTAATGGAATTCATTGTTATGATCCGTCTTACACATTAAAAGTCCATTTTAAGCTTTTGGGGACATCAAGTTCCTATTCGGATCTTCATCGGACTCATTTCAGTTTCTGGTTGTCGTTTTTGGTCTATTGGACGTGGTTGATTAATGGTGTCTCCTAATGAATGAGAAACAAGGTATAACAGCTCTTCATTACTCATGTAGGATTCCTAAAATGCATATTTCTACTGGTATTCATTGTTAGGAACCTTCTCATTAAATAAAAGTCATATGGGGACATGAAGTTTTTTTTCTGATCCTCATTGGACTTATTTTAGTTCGAGATTCCCGTTTTTGGTATATTGGATGTCGTTGATTAATGGTGTCTCCCAATGAAGGAGAAACTAGGTATACATGCTTCTCATTCCTCATTTAGGTGCTCTAAAATGCATATTTCTACAGGTATACATTATCATGACCCTTCTTACTCATTAAAAATTATTTGGGGAAATGAAGTTGGTTTTGTGATCCTCATGGTACTCATTTCAGTTCCAAATTCCCGTTTTTTGGTCTAGTTGATGTGGTTCATTAATGGTGTCTCCCAATGAATGAGAAACAATGTATATATGCTTATCATTCTTCATTTAGGAGTCCCATAATGTAAATGTCTATTGGTATTGATTGCCATAGCCCTTCTTACTTGTTAAAAGTCTGTTTTAAGCATTTGGGGAAATGAAGTGGCTTTGATTATCCTCATTAAACTCAATTCAGTTCCAGATTCCAATTTTTTCTCTATTGGACGTGGTAAATTACTGGTGTCTCCTAGTGAATGGGAAATAAGGTATATTTCACTCCTCATTAATGTGTTTTATAATTGCTATTTTTACTAGTATTGATTTTCATGGCATTGTTTTTTCATTGAAAGTCTGTTTTAAACGTTTGAGAACATGAAGTTGCTTTTCTAATCCTTAATGGACTCATTTCAGTTACAGATTCCCGATTTTTGCCAATTGGATGTGGTTAATTAATGGTGTCTCCCAATGAATGAAAAACAAGGCATATATGCTTCTCAATAGTCATTTAGGAGTCCAATAAAACATATTATTACTGGTAATCATTGTCATGGCCATTCTTACGTATTAAAAGTCATTTGATGATTTGAAGTTATGACCCTTCTTACACATTAAAAGTCCTTTTTAGCATTTGGCTACATCAACTTCTTTTTCGGATCTTCATGGGTTTCATTTCAGTTCCAGCTTGTCGTTTTTGGTCTATTGGACGTGGTTGATATATGGTGCCTCCTAATGAATGAAACACAAGGTATATCTGCTTTTCATTACTCATTTAGGAGTCCTAAATTGCATATTTCTACTAGTATTCGTTGTCATGACCCTCCTAATGAATGAAGTTGCTTTTCTGATCATTATGAGACTTATTTTAGTTCCACATTCCTGTTTTTGGTATATTGGATGTGGTTGATTAATGGTTTCTCCCAATGAATGAGAAACCAGGTATACATGTTTCTCATTCCTCGTTTAGGAGTCCTAAAATGCATTGTTTTACTGGCATTCATTGTGACCCTTCTTACTCATTAAAACTCATTTGGGGACATGAAGTTTGTTTTTTATCCTCATGTGACTTATTTAAGTTTCAAATTCCCGTTTTTGGTTTATTGAATATGGTTGATTAATGGTGTCTCCCAATGAATGAGAAACAAGATATACATGATTCTCATTCCTCATTTTGGAGTCCTAAAATGCATATTTTTACTGGTATTCACTGTCATGACCATTCTTATTAAAAATCATTTGGGGACATGAAGTTGCTTATGTGATCCTCATGGGACTTATTTTAGTTTTAGATTCTCGGTTTTGGCATATTGAATGTGGTTGATTAATGGTTTCTCCCTATGAATGAGAAACCTGGTATACATGCTTCTCATTCCTCATGTAGGTGTCCACAAATGCATATAACTAGTGGTATTTAATGTCATGGACATTCTAACTCATTAAAAGTCTGTCTTAAGCTTTTGGAGACATGAAGTTGCTTTTGTGATCCTCGTAGGACTTATTTCTGTTCCAGATTCTCGTTTTTGGTATATTGGATATGGTTGAATAATGGTCTCTCCCAATGAATGAGAAACAAGGTATATGTGTTTCTCATTCCTCATTTAGGAGTCCTGTAGTGCATATATCTAGAGGTATTCATTGTTATAACCCTTCTTACACATTATAAGTCCGTTTTAAGCATTTGGATTCATCAAGTTCCTTTTTGGATCTTCATCGGCCTCATTTCAGTTCCAGCTTGTCGTTTTTGGTCTATTGGATGTGGTTGATTAATGGTGGCTCCCAATGAATGAGAAACAAGGTAACTGCTTTTCATTACTCATTTAGGAGTCCTAAAATGCATATTTCTACTAGTATTCATTGTAAGGACCCTTTTAACTGAATAAAAGTAATATGGGGACATGAAGTTGCTTTTTCTGATCCTCATGGGACTTATTTTAGTTCCAGATTCTCGTTTTTGGTATATTGGATGTGGTTGATTAATGCTGTCTCCCAATAAATGAGAAACAAGATATACATGCTTCTCATTCCTCATTTAGGAGTCGTAAAGTGCATATTTTTACTGGTATTCATTGTCGCGACCTTTTTTACTCATTAAAAATCATTTGGGGACATGAAGTTGCTTTTTCGATACTCATGAGACTCATTTCAGTTCCAAATTCCCGTTTTTGGTCTATTTGATGTGGTTGATCAATGGTGTCTCCCAATGAATGAGATACAAAGTATATATGCTTCTCAATCCTCATATAGGAGTCCCAAAATGTATATATATATATTGGTATTGATTGTCATAGCCTCTCATTAAAAGTCTCTCATTAAAAGTCTGTTTTAAGCATTTGGGACATGAAGTTGCTTTTATGATCCTCATTAGACTCATTTCAGTTCGAGATTCCTATTTTTTTTTGTCTTTTGGACATAGTTAATTAATGGTTTCTCCAAATGAATGAGTTTCATAATGAATAATTTTACTTGTATTCATTTTCATGGCCTTTTTCTCATTGAAAATTTGTTTTAATCATTTGGGGACATGAAGTTGCTTTTATAATCTTTATTAGACTCATTTCAGTTACAGATTCTTGTTTTTTTGCCTATTGGATGTGTTTAACTAATGGTGTCTCCCAATGAATGAAAACCAAGGTATATATGCTTCTCATTAGTCATTTAGGAGTCTTAAAATGCATATTTCTTCTGGTATTCATTGTCATTGCCATTTTTACTCATTAAAAGTCATTTGAGGACATGAAGTTGATTTTCTGATCCTCATGGGACTCATTTATGTTTCAATTTCATGTTTTTTTTGTCTATTAGATGTGGTTAAATAATGGTGTCTCCCAATGTTTGAGAAATAAGGTATATATGCTTCTTACTCCTCATTTATGAGTTTCATAATGGAAATTTGTTCTGGTATTCATTTTTATGGCCAATCTCTCTCATTTCTATTCTGTTTTAATCATTTGGGGACTTGAAGTTGCTTTCTGATCCTCATGGGAATCATTTCAGGTTTAGATTCCTATTTTTGGTTCATTCGATGTGGTTAATTAATGGTGTCTCCAATGAATGAAAAACAAGGTATATGTGCTTCTCATTACCGATGGATAAACTGAAGTAGTCAATAGGACTCTCTCTACCTTGCTTAGAACTTTGGTCTAAAAGAACCTAGGAACATGGGAAGAACACCTGCCCCATGTAGACTTTGCATTCAACCATTCCAGGCATTTCACGACCGGGTATTCTCATTTTGAAATTGTGTATGGGCTTAATCTACTATCACCTTTAGATTTGATGCCTTTACCTTTGAGTGATCGTTTGAATCGCGATGGAGATAAGAGAGCTAAAGCTGTCAAAAGGTTGCATGAGAAAATGCGGTCCAACATAGAAGCCAGGACAAAGAAATATGAGGAGTAAGCGAACAAGGGCCAACACAAGAAGATTTTCCAGTCTGGAGACCAAGTGTGGATCCATCTAAGGAAGGAAATATTTCCTGAAGAGCGGAAGTCCAAGCATATGCCAAGTGAGGATGCGCCATTCACGCTGGTCAAGCGACTGCATGATAATGCCTATCAACTTGATCTGCAAGGTAAGTATGATGTTTCCCCAATCTTTAATGTTGCTGATTTCTCCTCTTTTGTTGCAGATGAACCAGATTTGCGGGCAAATCCTTTTCAAGAGGAGGGGAATGATGAAAATCTATAACAGGAAAGGTACGGATCAGATGGGGACATGGATTGGACCAATGGAATAAGGCCAGGCACGGACTTGGTGGTGGACCGAGGGACTTCTGCAAAGGAACAGGGAGTTGGAAATGTTGGACGGACAGTATATCAGATCGACCCGACGCGACCCGGAAACAGGCTGAGGCCAGAACTTCGACCGGATGGACGAATTTTTCGACCCAGGGGTGATGTTTCCTAACGTAATTTGCATTTGGGGACGATAGTGCAAGTTGGAATTAACCTGAACCGAGAAGAATCAGAACTTGGTCGAGATCTGTCATTCCTCGACCAAGGGACCCAGCCGGAACAGCACGGCCAATCTTTGGTTCTACTGCAAAGACCACTCACCCGAGGACAATCCATGCAGTTCCAGGCCGATATGGAATGCATCTTGCTTAATCAAGTCCAAAGAGTTACACATACAGCCACACCGATTGGATCGATCTTTGTGACCATGGTCCAAGGTCATGACCCTGGCCAAGACAACACGACGGAGTAGTTCAAGGGACAATAGGCGAGAGATTCCAATGGTCACTTTGACCAGTCTTGGACCAGCTGTTCAGCTGAATTCTAAATCTTGTTTTCTTCATTTGAATCTATTTCTTTTTGACTCTATTTCATATATATTGTAAGAGGTTTCAAATGAAATAAAATCTTTCGGCATTTACTTTTAATCGAGATTGTTTTCTCAAACTTTGTTCTTGGTTGAAAAAATTCCGGTTGTTGCCAAGGGTCACTTCCAGCCACAAACGTCCATTGGGATGTCGTGGTGTGTCATATCCTCGGTCCTGTGGAGTCGAAACACTAGTAGAATTCTGCAGCGCCTTACGGTTCCATACCATCCAAGAACTTGACCGTGTGTGATAGTAGCCTCCGGTTCAAGCCTTTCCATTCTATCTTACCATCAAAGAGTCATCCGATCTTTAGATTCCATCAAGACCCTCCGGAAGAAAAAATAGCAACGGATCCACAGGAAGAATACTGCTGCAATCGCAAGTGGATGGGCCCGATATGAGCCTATATCATGGACAGAGAGGTTCCAGCAGAAAAATGGGCAGCCCAAAAGCTGAGAGCAAAGGCCGCCCATTTTATTTTACTAGATAGAAATGTCTTCAAGTGGAGGCTTTCCAGACTATTAATGGCTTTTTTAGAAGGCGAAGAAGCGAGAAGAATCACGGAAGAAGTCAATAGCGGATCATGCGGAAACCATTCTATAGGAAGAGCTCTCGCAATCAAAATGAAGTGGCACAGGCACTACTAGCTGACCATGTTGAAAGACTGCGAGAAATTCTCCCACAAATGCGAGAAGTGCCAAATACACGCGCCGACAATCCACCAGCGCGCCGAAGTCCTACCTGATCATGAGGTGGTTGATGGACATTGTGGGGCTGATGCATAACTCGAAGCAGAAGAGGTTTCTCCTTGTTCTTACGGATTACTTCTCAAAATGGATCAAGGCCAAATCTTACTCTAGCATAAAAGATGACCAAGTAGAGCACTTTGTGTGGAAGAACATCACTTGCCAACACTGAGTGCCATATGAAATCGTCACCGATAACGGCTCCCAAATCATCTCGGCCTGATTCGAAGGATTTTGCGAGAAGTGGAAGATACAACTAAGAAATTCAATGCCGCGCTATCCACAAGGAAATGGCTAGGCCGAAGCAGCCAACAAGACCATCGTCGACGGACTCAGAAAAGCCTAGGAGAGAAGAAGGGCCGGTGTGTAGACGAGCTCGAAGGGGTTCTATGGTCTCATAGGACAACTCCAAGGGGAGCTAGGGGAGAAACACCATTTGCACTTGTCTACGACACCAAATGTGTCATCCCATCGGAGGTCAAGTTCCCCGGAGTCAGATGCAGACTCCTCTCAGGACAAGAAGGCCTGATCCATCTTGATAGAATCCTATGATCGGATGACTCATTGATGGTAAGATAGATGGGATAGGCTTGTACCGGACCCTAGTAGCACACACGGCCAAGTTACTGGATCGAATGGGACCGTTAGGGGCTGTGGAATTTTCCCAGTGTTCCCACTCCTCAGGGCCGAGAATATGACTCACCACGACACCCTATTGGTGGTTTGCTGCTAGAAGTGACCCTTACCAACAACTGGATTGGTCAGTCAAGAACAAGAAATAATAATACAATATTGAATTCAGAAAAATGCCAAACGTTCCATTCATTCGAAATGTTTTACAAGATATATGAAAAATGAGTCAAAGGGAATAAAGTTTAAATGAAGAAAACAAGATATCAAAATCAGTTAAACAGCTGGTCCAAGACTGGTCAGAGTGACCCTTGGAGTCTTTTGCATAATGCCGCTTCGACTACTCAGTCGAGTGGTCTTCGCCTGGGTCATGACCATGGACCATGGTCACAAGGATCAGCCCATCCGACATGGCTGAATGCTTAACTCCAAAGTTACGATCAAGAATGAAGCATTCCGTAACAGCCTGGAGCTGCATCGATTGTTCCCTGGTGAGTGGTCCTTGCGGTAGTGCCAAAGTCTGCTCGAACTGATCCGCCTGGGTTCTTTGGTCGAGGAAAGACAGTTCTCGACCAAGTTCTGATTCTTCTCGGACCAGACTGAATCTGGCTTGACCGATTGCTCCAAACTGCGAATTACGTCGGGAAACCTCACTTTGTGGGTCAAAGAATTCGTCCATCCGGTTGAAGATCTGGACTCTGCCTACTTTCGGGTCGCGTCGGGTCAATCTGATATACGGTCTGTTTAGCATTCCGAGCTCCCTTTCCCTTGGTAGAAGTTCCTCTGTCCAACCATCATGTCCGTATCTGGTCTTGTTCCACTGGTCTGTTCCATGCCTCCGTCTGCTCCGTCTTGGTCCGGATCTGGATTTCCATCATTCCCCTGCTCTTGAAAAGGATTTGTCCACAAATCTGGATCATCTGCAACATCAGGGGACAGATCAGCAAATTTAAAACTTGGAGACACATCATACTTACCTTGTAGATCAAGTTGATATGCATTGTCATGCAAGCACTTGACCACTGTGAATGGCCCATCCTTTCTTGGCATTAGCTTGGACTTCCGTTCTTCGGATAATCTTTCCTTCCTTAGTTGGACACACACTTGCTCTTCAGGCTGAAATATCACCTTATGTCGGCCCTTGTTTGCATACTCCTCATATTTCCTTGTCCTGCCTTCTATGTTGGACCGTACCTACACATGCAATTTCTTGACGGCTTTAGCTTTCTTGTCACCATCACTACTCAAGCGATCACTTAAGGTAGGGGCATTAAATACAATGGTGAAAGTGGATTAAACCCATACACAATTTCAAAAGGAGAATACATGGTTGCTGAATGCATAGAGTGGTTGTATGCAAACTCTACCTAAGAAAGGTGTTCTTCCCATGTTCCTAGGTTCTTTTTGACCAAAGTTCTAAGCAATGTACTGAGAGTTCTATTGACTACTTCAGTCTGTCCATCAGATTGAGTATGAAAAGTAGTAGAGAACAACATCCTAGTACCTAACCGAGCCCACAAAGTCTTCCAAAAATAGCTAAGGAACTTTGTATCTCTATCAGACACTATAGATCTAGGCATACCATGCAATCTAACTACTTCCCTAAAGAACAGATCAGCCACATGGGATGCATCATTACTTTTTAGAAAAGGGATGAAGTGAGCCATTTCTCAGAACCTTTCTACCACTACAAAGATCGAGTCCCTACCACTCCTAGACTTTGGAAGACCTAATACGAAGTCCATCGACAAATCAACCCATTGATGAGATGGGATAGGTAAAGGAGAGTACAAACCATGCGATTGGATTTTAAACTTAGCTTCCTTGCATGTGACATATCGTCCACAGATCCTCTCCACGTCCTTCCTTAAACTGGGCCTGTAAAAATGGGCCAGAAGTACTTTTAATATTCTGGCTAGTCCGAAGTGACCCATTAATCCACCTCCATGAGCTTCCTTGGTAAACAATTGTCTCAAAGAGTAACGAGGCACACAAAGTTTATTATCAAAAAACAAAAACCCTTCTACTCTATAGTATTTTCCCACTGCATGCCTTGCACACGCTAAGAAAGGTTCCTTGAAGTCCGGATCATTTGCATACAAATTCTTGATAAATTCAAACTCCAAAATCTTGGTTCCAAGAGTAGAGTAGTGCATACCGGCGAGACAGTGCATCGGCCACTACATTTTCCTTATCTTGCTTGTAGTCAATGACATATGGAAATGTCTGTATGAACTTGATCCATCGTGCATGTCTCTTGTTCAGCTTCTGCTGTCCTTTTAGATGCTTCAAGGATTCATGGTCGGTATGTATGACAAACTCCTTGGGAAAGAGGTAGTGCTGCTAAGTCTGGAGAGCCCTCACTAGAGCGTACAGCTCTTTGTCATATGTAAGGTAGCTGAGGGTTGCAGCTCCCAGCTTCTCACTGAAGTATGCTACAGGTTTACTTTCCTGCATAAGAACGACACCAATGCCAACTCATGAGGCATCACATTCTATCTCAAAGCTTTTCAAGAAATCAGGAAGGATAAGAATAGGGACATTGATTAACTTCCCTCTTAGGATCTGAAAGGCTTCTTTTTGAGCTTTTCCCCACTTAAATACCACATTCTTTTTTATCACCTCCGTGAGTGGTGCGGCAAGGGTACTAAAGTCTTGAATGAATCGTCTGTAGAAGCCGGCTAGGCCATGGAAACTCCTGACCTCACTCACAGTCTTAGGAGTTGGCAAGTCTCGAATGGCCTTGAATTTCTCCTCATCCACCCTGATTCCATCTGCACCAACAACAAACCCCAAGAAAACTAGGTGATCTGTTCCAAAAGTGCATTTGGACATGTTCATTCAAGCTACAGCTGTAAACCAGAATGTTATCAAAATGTACCACTACAAACCCTCTTATGAATGACCTAAGCACATGATTCATTAACTGCATAATTGTACTAGGAGCATTGGTCATACCAAATGGCATTACAAGCCACTCATACAACCCTTGTTTCGTTTGAAAAGCTGTTTTTCACTCATCCCCTTCTTTCATGCGGATTTGGTGATAGCCACTCTTAAGATCTATGTTAGAAAATATCCTAGAACTATACAGTTCGTCTACCATTTCATCTAACCTAGGGATGGGATGACGGTACTTAACTGTTATGTTGTTGATTGCACAGCAGTCGACGCACATCCTCCAGGTTTCATCTTTCTTTGGCACCAACAGGACCGGAACTTCACAGCGGCTCAGGCTCTCTCGGATATAGCCCTTGTCCATTAGATCATTGACCTGCCTTTGAAGTTCTTTGGTTTCAACAGGGTTGGTCCTGTAAGCTGGCATGTTTGGTAGTGTCGCGCCCGGAACCAGATCGATCTGACGTTCAATCCCTCAGATTTGTGGCAATCCACTGGGATTCTCCTTAGGTAAGACGTCCCTAAACCTGTGCAGCAACAGTTCTAGTTCCCTTGGAAGCTCCGGTGATAGCTAAGTGGCCATCAGTGTTTCTTTGAATATAAGCAGAATACTATCGAAATGAGATTTCAATGATTTCCTTACCCCACTTGCCTTGAGGGTGAGGTTGGTCTGTTTGGTCGGTTTCTTAGCTTCTCCTTCCAACCTTTCATGTTCATGGTTCTTCTTGAGCTGTACTTGGTCTTGATGTAATTCTAGTGGAGACAAGGGAACCAATGTGATCTTCCTACCTTTGTCGCCAAATGAATAGCGATTAGTGAAACCATCATGTATGACCTTCTTGTCAAACTGCCATAGCCGACCAAGTAAAATGTGGCTTGCGCCCATGGGCGAGACATCACAAAGGATCTCGCCTTTGTACTGGCCAATGGCTAGGGGCACACTCACTTGTTCCTTGACCTTCAGCTCTCCCTCCTAGTTTATCCACTCAAGCATGAATGGTCGCAGGTGTGGCTTGATTTCCAATCCAAGCTTCCTGACAAGTGTTTCACTGGCAACATTAGTACAGCTTCCTCCATCAATTATAACACTACAAACCTTGTTTTGAATGAGACATCGTGAGTGGAAGAGGTTCTCCCTTTGTTCTTTCTCATTGGTTTTAGCTTGCACACTTAGTGATCTTCTGGTAACCAGTAGCTGTCCTTGAGCCGGATACTCAACCTCTTCTTCCTTCTCATCAAATATTGGTCTTGTATCCTCCTTTTCTTCCTCTGACTCCATGTCACCATTATCCAACAAAATCATGACCTTTTGGTTTGGACACTTATTCGCATAGTGCACGAACCCTTGGCACTTGAAACATCGAATGTCCCTGGCCTGATTTCTTGGCTCAGCCACCTTTCCATTGTCAAAACGAGCAGCTGCATTAATCATAAAATCTATATTGGGCTGGACAGTGGACTTACCTTTGTCCTTATAACTCGGCCAGGACATAGGCGTGAAAAAAGGTTTGGAGTATCCCCTCCTCTTGACTAGCTGTTCAATCAAGGTTGCTTTTTGAAGCATTTCCTCCAAGCTCTGGTACTCTTGAAGATCCATTGGGCTTGTATATCCCGGCTGAGCCCAGCCAGGAACGGGGCCATGGTAGCTTCCAGGGACTCATCCACATCTGCCTTGATCAATAGTGTTTCCATCTCTTGGAAGTAATTCTCGACACTCTTGGTTCCTTGGATAAGACATCTCAGCTTTTGGTGTAGCTCTCGGTGGTAATGTCCGGGTACGAACCGCTTCCTCATCAACATTGTGAGGTCATCCCAAGTAGAGATATGCCTTCCAACTGTCCTTCTCTTGTTTGTCACATGATGGTCATACGAATTATTAGCATAACCACAAAAATCGGTGGCAGCTAACCTAACCATTTTCATATCTGAAAGTTTTTGACAATGGAAAACCATTCTAGATATGAGTCAGGATCATTTTTACCATAAAACACAGGGATCTTGAGTTTCAGACTTCATATTCCATCATCAGGCTGTCTGGTAAACGGGTTGGTTGCTCATATGTCCCTGGTGGTCCTTGTGTGTCTGGCAACCAATCGTTCGTCCTCTTCATACTCCTCTTCTTCCTCTTGCTCTTCCTTGGACCTAAGTGTTCTGGTTCCTTTCCAAGTCCTTCTTAGAGCATTCTGGTTAGGAGTTTGTTGGTTAATCTGGATCTTGTCAAGTCTCGTGTGTAGCTCCTCCAGTCCTGCATCAAGAAAACGTTTCATTTCAGATGTTAGTGCTTTCGTTTGGAGCCGAGAAAACACTACCCTGGGTCCCCCTTGCTGTTCTTCCTCGCTGCTCATCGGAATTTTGTCCTGAAATGCACTTAACAAACTGGTTAAAGAAAACTAACTCTCTCTCACAAGTGTTTTGGTTTTGGACCACTCCGAACTTGGTGCAATCTGTTTTCTTAGACAACAAGACCGCTAAGGCATAGCAGTCACTTCCAAGGAGGACAAACTAGAAGAGAAGATAGATAGATTCCAAGATTTTTGGTGGTAAACCACTTTAACCTATTTAAATCCGATTTCTCCAGGATTCGTGATTTGAAAAACTTGTAATTGTTTTTTAAACATAGGAAATTCCGAATCAAAGAGAATTGGCCTGGTTTCCCCTTTAAAAGATAGATAGATAAGATGTGTTTTCAGAAAAGAAGAAGAGATAAGAAAAGTGAAACAGATTTATTAATCAAAGAGTGGCTCTGATACCACTTGATGGAATCCTAAGATCGGATGACTCTTTGATGGTAAGATAGATGGGATAGGCTTGTACCGGAGGATACTAGCACATACGGTAGTGGATCGAATGAGACTGTTAGGGGCTGCGGAATATCCTTAGTATTTACACTCCATAAGGCCAAAGATATGACTCACCACGACACCCTATTGGAGGTTTTCTGCTGGAAGTGACCCTTATTGACAATCGGATTGTTACCAGGTGAGTGGTCCTTGCGGTAGTGCCAAAGTCTGGTCAAACTTATCCGGATGGATTCCTTGGTCGAGGAAGGACAGTTCGGTACCAAGTTCTGATTCTTTTCAGACCCGACTAATTCTGGCTTCTCCGATTGCTCGTAACTGCAAATTAGGTTGGGAAACCTGACTTCTGGGTGCAAGAATTCTTCCATCTGGTCGAATATCTGGCTTTATTCTACTTCTGGGTCGAGTCGGCTCAATCCGATATACGGTCCGTTCAGCATTTCCAGCTCCATGTCCCTTGGTAGAAGTCCCTCGGTCCACCATCAGATCCGTATCTGGTCTTGTTCCACTGGTCCATTCCATGCCTCCGTCTGATCCGTCTTGGTCCGGATATGGATTTACATCACATCTGATGCTACTTGACGAGCTGGAACAGATCAACAAAAGGCAAGACCAAACATTCGTCCGTATCCAACACTATCAACAAGCAGCCAACAAATACTACATCTCCAATGTCCACAACCGCAAAATGTAAAAAGGAGATCTCGTCCTACAAAAGGTTTTTCAGATTACGGCGGAAGCAAACACAGGAAAACTAGGACCATAAGACACAAAGGCCAGGTGTAATGTCCACAAACCCAACTAAGACGCGAAGCTTGGACCATAAGACACAAAGGAAAAGATTGGGTCGTGTGAGATTGACCATAAGGGTTATCGTCCATGTACGATCTAGCTGGCCGGGTTACAAGCCTTGGCCGAGCTAGCAAAGGGTTAAGGACGGGAAAAGGTAGCTGGAATGAGCTCACAGTCCTGCTAACACAGGGACACTTCAGCTCAGCCAGCTCAGTCAGCTAACGGTCCAGCTCGGCCCGCTGGAGGGAGTGACCTTCAACTCGGACCAGCTGGTGGCCGATTGTGGTCGTGTGGTCAGGCGGTTAGTGGGTGTGGATGGACAGGGGAACGTGTGGACAGTTACGGCCGAATGGGTGCTTGTTTGGCCGAATGGGTGCTTGTTGGCCAAAGGGTCACAAGTGAACCTTTGGGCCACAACTCCTGCCTGTTCCCTGGTCCATACCCTCGCCTATAAATACCCCCGCTCCTCCTTCCATTTAGGCATCCAATTCTTGCAGAAAGGAAAGAAAACTCTGAGAACCAAAGAGTGAAAGAATGAGAGAGAAGGAATGAGATTTGTCTGAAGGAAGCATGGAGGAAGGCTCCTAGGATAAGGAGAGGCTCCTACTATTCCTGAAAAGGTTAACAAAGTTAGTTTCTCAGACTATGCAATCGTGGCATGGATCGCCGGTTGTAACCGTAGCGGTCCATTGCTGGAACGTCTGGATTGCCTGGAACCTTATCCGCCTTTAAAAACCCGTCTCTCTCTCTTCCTCCCTTAACTACGGATGATTGTTGGATCATTCCTAAGTCTCGGTCATGTTCCATTACACTTTGTTGGTACCAATTGGTTCATCCTTAGTCTCGGCCTTGTGCCATGCGACCGAGTAAAACCGGTTAGGAGAGCCGATGTCTCGGCCATGTGTCTTGTGACTGGGAAGGTTCACGGTTCATGGATCCATAAGTCCTATCGTCTAGGAACAGACTTATGCAAGTAGATGTTCTGTGTTCTGTGGTCGGTTGACGACATGCCAAAGGGTGCATGTGAATGGTTACAAGGTTCGAGTCGCGTATGCACTTGGAAGTGGGCTAATGGCAAATCCGAGAACCATTAAAAGATCTCTCGGTCATGCATGTTACGTAAGGGTGCCAATGAACTGGTGGGAACAGAAAGGAAACTGATGGTTACCTAAGGGAACCCCTAGATTGGGATGATTTAAGGATGATTGTAAGGGAGTCTGTGAGCGGATCTGTGTCGGGCCTCAGAGGAAAACGTACCTCGGATAAAACCGAGTAGCGGTTGGTGTCCATCGCGTCGCCGGTAAAGCCTATGGCCGAACAGGTGCTACTTGCAAACCATCATAACCGTTCGGCGTATTGCAGCTATTAGGAAATAGCCATCACGGCCGGTTACCAACTGGACACAAAGAACCGGTGTGAGTGTTGGTATGCTGTAGATGTGTCCGAACATGTCTACAGATGATCGAATCTCTACGGTCATTACAACTGATCCGGTTAAGTAATCCGGAGCAGTGCTGTGGCCAATCTAAGACCGATACGTGCCAAGGAGTGCCAAGGTCATTGGCCGTTTATCCCTAAGTCTACCTAGTTGTTACTTACTCAGTAGGGCGGTTGGTTAAATGACTAAGTACAACTCTGGAAAGTCTTAGGATGAGTTAGGATAGGCTTCGGCTATTGGTATTGGGACTGGGGAGCATATGCATAGTTTGGCTATGAGTTAAGACCTGATACTGATATATGTATCTTCTTTCAGAAAAGGACGTTGGTCCGGATACGAACCAAGCCTAGGATGCGCGTCCTGAGGCACCCTGATGGATGTGTGTGTGTGTTGTGTGTTAGGAGGTTGTGATAAACAAGGATCGGCCCATGTAAGGCTTGAGGGCAATCCTTAGCATGTTGTATCGAATCCTCTATATTTTAATAAAGATCGCATGCTCTCCTTATATTTATCTATCTTATTTTTCTGCATAATGATAGATAGCAAACCTACTGGAATAGATTGTTAAGATTATTGGTTTAGGGCTTAGTCTATATGACACTAAGGGGTAACAATCGTCTCAGGTAGTAGAGCCCGGATCGAGGCGTTTTAAGTTGGTATCAGAGCATTCTAGATTCTAGGACAATGAGATCTTGGGGTAAACACACACATACGTCAGGCGCCAAAAGACTAGCATTAGGTTTTTGCGTGTCTTACTTGTTTCATTAGGATGTTAGAAAGAGGTTCTAATATATATTAAACTTGTAGGATGGGAAAAGTAAAAAGGAGAAAAGGAAAAAAGTTAAAGGAAAAGGAGTGGATACTGGACCGGCAGGGACCGAAACAGTATTGGTCACTAAAACGGTTGTAGACCCGACTGGACCTGTGGTTAGGAATGGGGAAACCGGTTAGGTATTTCCTCCCCCAACCACTCAGACCCGGACTGGGGTGAACGGGACAGAGCCTGTGGATGATGGGGAAACTGCTGAGTCATCCAACATGGAATGGCATCATGTTGGGATAGACACCAAGGTTGATAGTGAAAACCAAACCGCACTCCCTTCTACGTAAAAGATGTGGGCAGCCCTCAAAACGGTCATGACACAGATGCCCACATTGACTCAGACCCTCACTCCGGCTGAGAATCCTACATTGGGTCAATCTACGGGGAAGGCGACCTTGGTGGTTCTGAAAGAAGGCAAGCGAATCGAGGACGAGGATGTGGTTGAAGTTAACCCACCTCGTGCAGTCCGTATGGTAGACTACCTGAGTCTTCTGGACCACGTGTCCCGTTTGGGCACAAAACACTTCAAAGGGAGTAACAACCCCATTGAAGTGGATGAGTGGAGGAACCGTATAGTACAGAATTTCAACTCGACCCAATGTCCAATGGACTACAGGAAGGACATAGCGATCCATTTCCTGGAAGGGGATGCCCTTAACTAGCTTATGGTGGATAAGCGCACTGGGGGTAAGATAACGTCATTTGTGGAATTTATGATGAAATTCAACCGCAAGTACTTTCTGATAGAGGCTTATGATCTGTTGGAGAGTATATTCCTGGAGCTCACCCAAGGCCGTAGAACGGAACGGGAATATGAGGATGAATTTAACCGTCTACGTAGGTACGTACGATTGGAGATGGAGGAGGGAGGAACCCAAGTCCGGTGTTTCTGACACGGCCTGAGGGTTGAATTCCGAACCCACTGTTCGGTATGAACCTTGGGTACGGCATCAAAATTAGTGGAGAGGGTGTCTATGCTCGATACTAACTAGGCCGAGGAGAACCAGGTTAGGCCACAAGCAAAGAATGGCCAGACTAGTATGCCTGGTGACCGCAAGAGAAAGTGGGACCAGGGCAAGGATGGCCCAAGTTCAGTTGTGGCCGAAAGCACAGTGGCGAGTGCTGGAGGGAAATGGGAGCATGTACCAAGTGCGGCGGAAAGGATCATAAGATCCAGAACTGCCCTAGGCTGAAATCAGAGGGTATGACCAGTGAATCGGTTCCAACTTGCTACCATTGTGGAAAGGTTGGGCATTGCAAGGGAATGTCCCAATCAGCATGGGGGTAGGCATGGAAACCCGAGAAGTAACCCCGGAGGTTTTGGTCTGGCGTCTCAAGCCAAGAGACAAGCCGGAGAACCTCGGGTTTACGAGCTATCTAAGGAAACTGAGGTGACCTTAGAGATGGACTGGCTAGAAAGATATAAGGCGAGCATGTGCAATTCAAAAGGGAAGACAGGGAGTTGGAATTCCAAGGAATCCAACCGATCTCTGGAGGCTTGTTGGTTTCTGCCATACAAGCGGAACGGATGTTGATGAGAGGATGTGAGGCATACTTTTCAACTATCAACATTCCGAAAGTGGGAAAAGGGGCTAGGGTGGATACCATACTGGTGGTCCAAGAGTTTGGGGATGTGTTCCAATCCTTACCAGGTTTACCACCTAACAGGTCGGATCCATTCACCAAAGAACTCGAGCTGGGTACGACACCACTCTCAAAGGCACCGTATAGGATGGCACCAGCTGAAATGGACATGCTGAAGAAACAGTTAGAAGAACTGTTGGAAAAAATCTTTATAAGGCCGAGTTGTTCTCCATGGGGAGCACCGGTCATATTTGTCAAAAAGAAGGATGGGAGTTTCCGGTTGTGTATAGACTACCGTGGCATAAACTGGGTTACCATGAAGTACAACTACCCATTGCCACAGATAGACGAGCTGTTAGATCAACTCAAGGAGGCCACCATGGTTCTTCAAGATTGACCTAGCATCCGGATACCACCAGATCCCCATCTCTCCCGATGATATCCGTAAAACAGCGTTCAGAACGAGGTATGTTCATTACGAATTCACAGTTATGCCGTTTGGCCTTACCAATGCTCCTGTGGCTTTTACGAAAATGATGAATCAAGTCTTTTGAGACGGTCTGGATGAGAATGTGATCATCTTCATTGATGATATACTTGTCTGTTCCAAGACGGAAGAGGATCATTAAAGACATCTTAGGGAGGTGTTTCGAAAGTTGAGAGAGCAGAAGCTCTATGCCAAGCTAAGTAAATGTAGCTTTTGGCAAAAGAATATCGGGTTCTTGGACATGTAGTCTCTGAACAAGGAGTCTCGGTGATTCCGGATAAAATCAAGGCCATTAGATAATGGCCACGACCGAAGAATGCCTCGGAAGTGAGAAGCTTCCTGGGCTGGCGGGGTATTACCGAAACTTTATAAACGGTTTCGCGAGTATGGCAAAGGCCATGACTGTGCTAACCGGGAACGGGGTAAAGTTCGTGTGGTCTGAAGCATGTGAGACGAGTTTTATGAAACTTAAGAACATGTTGATCACAGCACCGGTCCTGGCTCGTCCAGAGGCTAATGAACCATATACAGTGTACAAAAACGCCTCTATATCGCGCTTGGGGTGTGTCCTGATGCAAAAGGATTGTGTGATTGCCTATGCATCCAGAAAACTCTTGAAGCATGAGGGAAATTATCCCACCCATAATTTGAAGATTGTTGTGGTTGTGTTCGCCTTAAAGATTTGGAGGTCCTATCTCGACAGAGCCAAAGTACAAATCCTTACCGACTATAAAAGTTTGAAATATGTGTTCACGCAGCTCGAAATTAACTTGAGGCAAAGGAGATGGATGGAGTTGGTGGCTAACTATGATATAGATAAAGCTTATCATGCGGGGAAAGCCAACTCTGTGGCTGATGTGTTAAGCAGGAGGAGAACAGAGGTGGAGGCCAAGAAAGATGCGGAAGTTCTAGTCAATATGATTGAAACTCTCCATCTAAATGCCTTGTCCACCAATGTTGAACCTCTAGGCCAAGGGGTGGCTTACCAAGCAGATTTGCTCACCCAAATTAAGTTTGCTCAAGAGAAAGATGAGAATCATAAGAAAATGTTGAGCAACGAAAAGACCGAGTACCAACCTTCTAACAATGGGACCATCATGGTCAATTGAAGGGTTTGCTTACCGGATGTTAAGCTCTTGAAATAAAATATCTTTAAGGAGGCGCACCAATCCAGATTCTCCACACATCCCTGACTCAACAAGATGTACCATGACCTGAAACGGTGCTATCACTGGGTTGGTATGAAACGGGATGTGACCGAGTGGGTCTCGCATTATCCCTTATACCCATCCTTGAATGGAAATAAGACCACATCACAATGTACTTTGTCACCGGGTTACCCATAACCAGAACGGGAAAAGATGCGGAATGGGTTCTCGTAGACCGACTCACGAAATCTGCCCATTTCATGCCCATCAGAAAGACTGATGGTGTAGAAAGACTAGTCAGGAAGTACATCGATGAAATCATAAGACTTTGTGGTGTACCGGCTAGCATTGTCTATGACAGGAACGGCCGATTCACTTCACAATTCTGGGAACAAAGGTGAAGATGAGTACGGCCTACCGCCCAGAAACTGACGGACAGTCAGAAAGAACCATACAAACTCTCGAGGACATGTGGCGCGCATTCATCCTCGAATGGAGAGACACATGCGGAAGGTATCTACCTTTGCCTGCATTTGCTTATAACAATAGCTTTCATGCCAGCATAGACATGTCCCTGTATAAGGCCTTGTATGGGAGGCCGTGTAGATCTCCAGTATGCTGGACCCAAGTCGGGGAATGTAGTATAATTGGACCGGCCATTGTGGACAAGACAACAGAAAAGCTATGGGCATAGAACATGGAAATACAACGAGTTCCAGGTAGGGGACTGCGTGTACCTCAAATTGATCACCTTCAATTGCCGGGCTAGAGTATCGAAACAGGGCAAGTTGGACCCTAGATACCTAGGACCCTTTAAGGTCTTGAAAAAGTTGGGAGAGGTGGCCTACAAGTTAGATCTACCGGTGGAAACAGAAGTTTTCCATGATGTGTTCCATGTATCCCAACTCCGCAAATGCTTGTCTGACAGGGATGTGCTCAAACCTGAGTTGCGATCGGATCTGAGACTGAACTTGACCTTCAAAACGAGGCCAGTAAGGATTGAGGACCGGATGGAGAAAGCAATCAGGAAGAAAACCGTTCCCATTGTAAGAGTTGTGTGGACTTGCAATGGGAAGGAAGAAACAGCTTGGAAAACTGAGGATAAGATGAAGGCTGAGTACCCAAAATTGTTTGAAATGGCCATACCGGAATATGAGTCGGATTTGGGGACGAATCCCTCATTGGTGGGGGAGACCAACAAAGACCCGAAGCTTGGACCATAAGACCCAAAGGCAAACACTGGGTCGTATGAGATCGACCATAAGGGTTATGGTCCATGTGCGAGCTAGCTGGCAGGGTTACAAGCCTTGGCGAGCTAGCAAGGGGTTAAGGATGGGAAAAGGTAGCTGGAATGAGCTCACGGTCCATCTAAGACAGTGACACTCCAGGTCGGCACGCTCAGTCAGCTAATGGTCCAGCTCGGCCAGCAGGAGGGAGTGACCTTCAGCTCGGACCAGCTGGTTGCGGAGTGAACTATTTTGGCCAGCTAGTGTGACGGTTAGTGGCCAGGCGGTTATGGTCGTGGGCCAGGCGGTTATGGTCGTGTGGTCAGGTGGTAAGTGGGTGCGGATGGACAGGGACACGTGTGGACAGTTACGGCCGAATGGATGCTTGGTTGGCCAAATGGGTGCTTGTTTGGCAGAATGGGTGCATGTTGGCCGAATGGGTGCCTGTCTGGACACGGACCAAGCCTAGGATGTGCGTCCTGAGGCACCCTGTTGGAATGTGTGTGTGTTTTGTGTTAGGAGATTGTGATAAACTAGGATCGGTCCATGTAAAGCCTGAGGAAATTGCATGTTGTATCGAATTCTCTTTATTTTAATAAAGATTGCATGTTCTCCTTATATTTTTCTATCTTATTTTTTGCATAATGATAGATAGCGAACCTGCTGGAATAGATTGTTAAGATTCTTGGTTTGGTCCTTAGTCTCTAGGAGACTAAGGGGGAACGATCGTCTTGGGTCGTAGAGCCTGGGTCAAGGCATTTAACGAGGTGGGAAGGACCGTACAAAGTGACGGAAGTGGCTTTTCGAGGAGCGTATGAACTCGAAAACGAAGAAGGAAAACCCATACATGCAATGCAATTCACCTAAAGAAATACTATCTCTAGACTTACTGAAACATTGTAAACGAAGTACGGGCTTGATCCCTCATTCTAGGGTACGTAGGCAACTTATCTTTCGATAAGTTCAGCTGCCCCTTTTCAAAAACTTTTGGAGGAGGGGGTGTGGGTCCGTGCATACGTATACTCCCACCAATTCGTTTTGCCTCTTGGCACACATCTTACCGATTGTTACTGATCACAATAAGGCGAATTAATAACCATGGTTCTGTATACATCCATAGACGGGTAAAAAATGCGCGCTATATAAATTTTCGGATTAATATCTGAAGGGCACGACTTGATCGGGAATGGAGGAAGTCCGAACTGTATTCGTTTTAGCTTACCTTCAGGACCGTTTTATAGATTGGAAATATTGTGGAGCATAAACCGCGAAATAAACTCTCAAACCCAATAAACACTGCCGTCGGAAGACTGGTCTTACCAAATCACGTGAACATAATGTCAAACCGGCTCTGGTACGAGATTATAAAATCTTCGCCGTCAAAATTGGGCACGTAGGAAAAAAAGCCCAGGACCCTATACAAAAAAGCCTTAAACCCAGCAAGCCACGTCACACTGGTTGAACTATATAATTAAATATAGAAAATATGCTTTCCTAAGCATATTACTTAAATCTGAGAGCTCGGTACAGAACTCTCATCAAACACCTCTTGGCACACTAGTCAAACATAAATGTTCAGTACAAATGATAGTTCAGAACAATATTTCCGTATCAAATCTGTAAATAAAAACAAAACCAGAGAAAAGTCAATATAAAAGGCCAACACATAAACTAAGCAATATCTCAAAACTAAAAACTCAAAAACAAAAACCTACAAAAAGAACAAAGGAGAATCTGGTCCAGACGCCCCAACGAGTAAGATCCGAAATCCCAAGAATTCCATCATCCGACCAGGCTGGGTCAGCTACTCCAACCGCCTCGGCCTCATCTTCAAGTGATCTATCCCTAAACATTGAAACGATTTCATCTGGGGAGGAAGAAATCGGCCGCGATCCGATCTTTTCTCCAACTTGAGCCATCAAATTGTCGAACTGACCTGTAGCTCCGGTTAAAAACGCTTTACACTCGGACAAAGTTTTCTTTTCGTCACTCAGACTCGGTGGTTCCTTCCCCTGAAGTAACGCAATGAGTTCGAGATTGCCCACCACCTGAGCAAGGTCGACCTCGTTGGCCTTCGCGTCGAACAACGACCCAAGCACCTGCCTCAATTCGTCAAGTATAGCATGATCTTGTCGGAAGAAGCCTTCTGACCATCAGCATAAGGCAGTTGGGCCTTAGCCTCATGCGAAACTTTCAATCTCTCAAGCTGATTCACCATTACCTTCAAGTCAGTAGATTGGCACCACTCTTTTGCCTCTATGCAAACAGACTTATTAACGACTCCATCATTATTTATTTTTGGCTGCAAAATCTGTTTCTCAAGTGACTTGATCTGTCGGGACCTCGACGCCTCAGTATCAGCAAGCTTCCTCCTAATAGACTGGGCCTCGGCCCGCGCCTCCCCAGCACGTTATCGGACTCCGCAAGTCCCCATTTCATACGAACTAACACACTTATTCATGGATGAGATAAACTACAAAGGACAACGAGATGAGTATAAAAAAATGGGACAACAAACAAGACCCAGAAAGAGAGTTCAAGAGAACTACACCTTCATCCCAAACTGGGCCATATCCGTGTACTTCTCGGATTCTTCCAAACTATCACAAGAAGGAAGGTGAAAATCCGAATCCGTGATCGTAGAGAAAAATCTTGCTGATTCTCGATCGTTCCGGTAAATTGCCTTAGTCAAACCAGACTCTCGCGGAGAATTTACCGCCATATCATCATAAGGTTGTGTTTCGAGGGAGGAATTCTTATGCCCCTTAGTACCGTGACCTTGGGGACATCCTTCCCCCTTCTTAGCATTCAATTCGCAACACTTCTGAAGCAACAGAGAGGTTCACCACGTGTAAGCCGCAAGTAACGCCTTGATTTGACGGTGATCCTCGGAAAAAAGCTTCATTGAATTCCTTAAATTGTTAGCAACGCTTCGCGCCAAGATCGCCTCTTTCTTAAAGGGAGTAACCACGACGGTTCACAAGACCAACCCATTCTCGGACCACTCAGAAGGTGGAAGGGCGAGGTCGCCTTTAAGAGATTTCACCACTGAAGAGGAGGCCGCCAACTTATTAGGAGGGCTCATGCTTGTCTTCTCCCGCCTCTCTATCTCTTTCTTCTTACGGAGCGTCAATCCGGCCATGATTGTAAAATCGAAAACGAGCTGTACACTTCATAATGAAAAATCAGAAAATAGCTCTCGGAAAAAGATCGTACCGGAGCCATCTCAAATCCAAACTCGGGGAGGAATAGGACTTTCCTTTATTTTTTTTTCAGCTCGCCGACTTCAGCATTCGAATATGTCATTTATAAAAATATAAAATAAAAAAACATATCAGCTCGCCTCTTGGTATACATTTCACCACCTCGGTTCATCAATCTCAATCAATACTTGACTTAAAACTATTCACACCCGCACATGGAACGAACGATCTGGCGAGCTAACTGTTGGGGTCAAAACCCACCCCTCGAAATTGATAAGCCCAAGAGTCTAAGTATCTATATGAAATGCTAGTCTCAAGACATCAGAACACGAGAGCAGGTGGCTAGTTCGCATTACGGGATATGGCGACCTTGTCCTGGGAAGACGCAGGTCGCCAGTCCGTCTTACGGGACATGACAACCTGATCAGAGTCTTTAGAGAATTAGAGCACGAAGAAGCAGGTTGCCCGCTCTCTCGTGAGAGTGAATAGCGACCTGCTCAATCCGGAGAGGCAGGTCGTCCACTCTCTCTCCTGGGAAAGAGAGAGTGGGACCTGGTCACCACAAGGGGCAGTTTCCCCATTCTCTCTCCCGGGAGAGAGAGAGTGGTGACCTGGTCACCCTAAGGGGCAGGTTACCCATTCTATCTCCCGGGAGAAAGACAGTGGTGACCTGGTCATCTTGAGGAGCAGGTCGCCCACTCTCTTCCCCGAGAGAGAAAAAGAGGTGACCTGATCATTTCAAAAGGTAAGTCGCCGACCTCTCTGAGACAGGTTTCGGGCGACCTGATCCTTCACACGACCTCTCTACGTATTTCTTGACCGAACCCGCAAACCTATAGTTTGGTTCAGCGTTACCTGATCTCGGAACAGCGTTCGAGACACTATTCACGGAACATTATTCATAAACCTCCGAACATAAGATTGAGACAGAGGCCGAACCAGACAGCAAATCAAACTCAAATCAGACCAGACCAAACCCTAGGCGAGCTGGGTCGAGACAAGACCAAACGGCGTGCTGAGAAGACGGACAGCGGATAAAGCCTAAACCTGTTGAAGTATCTGGATTGCTATGCTAAGAGACATCCCACATCAGTAGTAGCTCATCTCGGAACCCTAAGAAGCTGGGTATATATAGAAAACACCTCGGAACCCCAAGTCATTCCTCATTTTTGAGTTTCATAATGGATATTTGTACATGTATTCAATTTCATGGCCTTTCTTTCTCATTGCATGTCTGCTTTAATCATTTGGGGACATGAAATTGCATTTCTGATCCTTATGGGACACATTTCAGTTCTAGATTCCTATTTATGGTCCATTGGATGTGGTTAATTAATGGTGTCTCCCAATGAATGAGAAACAAGGTATATATGCTTCCCATTCGTCATTTATAAGTCCTAAAATACATAGTGATGGCCCTTCTTACCCATTAAAGGTCCGTCTTAATCTTTTGGGGACATGAAGTTAGTTTTCTGATCCTCCTACGACTCATGTAAGTTCCAGTTTTCCGTTTTTATCTATTGGATATGGTGTGTTAATGTTGTTTCCCATTGAATGAGAAACTAGGTATACATGCTTCTCATTCTTTATTTAGGAGTCCTAAAATGAATATTTTTACTGATATTCATTGTCATGGTTATTCTTACTCATTAAAAGTCATTTGGGGGTCATGAAGTTGCTATTTTAAGTCTCATGTGACTTATTTATCTTACAAATTCCAGTGTTTTTCTCTATTTGATATGGTTAATTAATGGTGTCTCCCAATGAATGAGAAACAACGTATACATGATCCTCATTCTTCATTTCGAAGTTCTAAAATGCATATTATTACTAGTATTCGTTGTCGTACCCCTTCTTACTCATTAAAAGTCATTTGGGGACATGAAGTTGCTTTTCTGATCCTCATTGGACTTTTTTAGTTCCAGCTTCTCGTTTTTGGTCTATTGGATGTGGTTGTTTAATGGTGTCAGCTAATGAACTTGAAACAAGGTATATGTGTTTCTCATTACTTATTTAGGAGTCCTAAAATGCATAAGTATACTAGTATTCATTAGCAAGACCCTTTTTACTAAGTAAAACTCATATAGGGACATGAAGTTGCATTTCCAAATTCTCGTTTTTAGTCTATTGGGCGTGGTTGATTAATTGCGTCTCCAAATGAATGATAAACAAGGTATAAATGCATTTCATTCCTTACTTGGGAGTACTAATTTGCATATTTTTACTAGTATTCACTGTCATGGCCTTCATACACATTAAAAGTCATTTGAGGACATCAAGTTGATTTTCTGATCCTCATGGGACTCATTTCAGTCCCAAATTCCTGTTTTTGGTCTATCTGATGTGGTTAATTAGTGGTGTCTCCCAATGAATGACAAACAAGGCATATATGCCTCTCATTCCTCATTTAGGAGTCTCATAACATATATTTCTATTGGTATTGATTTTCATGGCCCTTCTTACTCATTAAAATTCTGTTTAAAGCATTTTGGGACATAAAGTTGTTTTTCTGATCCTCATTGGGCTGAGTTCTGTTCTAGATACCCATTTTTTGTCTATAGGATGTGGTTAATAATGGTGGCTCCCAATAAATGAGAAACAAAGTATACATGCTCCTCATTACTAACTTACGAGTCCTAAAATGCATATTTTTACTGGTATTCATTCTCATTGCCCTTCTTACTCATTAAAAGTCATTTGGGGACATGAAGTTGCTTTTATGATCCTCATTGGACTTTTTTAGTTCCAGCTTTCCATTTCGGGTCTATTGGATGTGGTTATTTAATGGTGTCAACCAATGAATAAGAAACCAGATGTAGGTGCTTCTCATTACTTATTTCGGAGTCCAAAAATGCATATTTCTACTGTTATTCATTGTCAAGACCCTCCTAACTAATTAAAAGTTATATGAGGACATGAAATTGCGTTTCTGATCCTCTTAGAACTTATTTTAGTTCCAGATTCCTGTTTCTTGTCTATTGAACGTGGTTGATTAATGGTGTCTCCCAATGAATGATAAACAAGGTATAAATGGTTTTCATTCCTCACTTTGGAGTACTAAAATGCATATTTTTTCTGGTATTCATTGTCATCGCCCTTCTCACTCATTAAAAGTCATTTGGGGACATGAAGTTTCTTTTCTGATCCTCATGGGACTCATTTTAGTACTAAATTCCTGTTTTTGGTCTATTTGATGTGGTTGATTAATGGTGTCTCTCATTGAAAGAAAAACAATGTATATATGCCTCTCGTTCGTTATTTAGCAGTCTCATAATGTATATTTCTATTGGTATTGATTGTCATGACCCTTCTTACTCATTAAAAGTCTGTTTTAACCATTTTGGGACATGAAGTTGCTTTTTTGATCCTCATGGAACTGAGTTCTATTTCAGATACAAGTTTTTCATAATTTCGTTAGAACTGGTATTTATTGTCTTGCCCCTTCTTACTAATTAAAAGTCAAGTGGGGGACATGAAGTTGATTTTATGATCCTCATAGGACTTGATTTAGTTCCAGATTCTTGTTTTAGCCTTTTGGGCGTGGTTGATTAATGGTGACTCCCAATTAATTATAAACAATGTAGCAATGCTTTTCATTCCAAACTTAGGTGTTCTTAAATGCATATTTTTACTAGTAATCATTGTCATGGCCCCTCTTACTCATGAAAAGTCATTTGGGGACAGGAAGTTAATTTTCTGATCCTCATGCGACTTGTTTTAGTTCCAGATTCCCATTTTTTGTCTATTGGATATGGTTGATTAATGGTGTCTCCCAATGAATGAGAAACAAGGTATACATCCTACTCATTCCTTACTTAGAAGTCCGAAAATGCATATTTTTACTGGTATTCATTATCATGGCCCTTCTTACTTATTAAAAGTCATTTGGGGACATGAACTTGCTTTTTCGGATCCTCATGGGACTAATTTTCGTTCCAGCATCCCGTTTTTGGTCTATTGGATGTGGTTGTTTATTGTTGTCATCTTATGAATCAGAAAAAAGGTATATGTGCCTCTCATTCCTTATTTAGGAGTCTTAAAATGCATATTTCTACTTGTATTTATTGTCATGACACTTCTAACTAATTAAAAGTCATATGGGGATTTGAAGTTATATTTTGGATCTTAATGGAACTTATTTTATTTCCACATTCCCGTTTTTGGTATATTGGATATGGTTGATTAATGGTGTCTCCCAATGAATGAGAAACCATGTATGCATGATTCTCATTCCTCATTTAGGAGTCCTACACAGCATAGTTTAACTAGAATTCTTTGTCATGGCCCTTCTTACTCATTAGAAGTCATTTAGCGACATGAAGTGGCAGTTTTGATCCACATGGGACTCATTGCAGTTCCAATTCTCATTTTTGGTCTATTTGATGTGGTTAATTAATGGTATCTCCCAATGAATGAAAAATATGGTATATATGCTTCTCATTCGTTATTTAGGAGCCCAAAAATGCATATTTCTACTTGTATTCATTGCCATTGCTCTTCTTACTCATTAAAAGTCTCTCTTGATATTTGGGGGACATGAAGTTGGTTTTCTGATCCTTTTGGGACTCATTTATAGTTCCAATTTCCCGTGTTTTGTCTATTAGATATTGTTGGTAATGGTGTGTCTCAATGACTGAGAAGCAAGGTAAACATGCTTCTCATTCCATATTTAGGAGTCCTAAAATGCATATTTCTAGTGATATTCATTGTCAAGACCCTTCTTACAAATAAATAGTCATATGGGGACCCGAAGTTTCTTATCTGATCCTGATGGGAATTATTTTAGTTCCAAATTATCGTTTTTAGTATATTGGGTGTGGTTGATTAATAGTGTCACCCAATGAATGATAAACAAGGTATACATGCTTTTTCTTCCTCACTTAGGTGTCCGAAAATGAAAATTATTACTGGTATTCATTCTCATTGCCTTTCTTGATCATTAAAAGTCATTTGTCGACATGAAGTTGCTTTTCTGATCCTTATAGGACTAATTTTCGTTCCAGCATCCCGTTTTTTTGTCTATGGATGTGGTTATTTACTGGTGTCATCTTATGAATGAGAAACAAAGTATAGGTGCCTCTCATTCCTTATTAAGGAGTCCTAAAATGCATATTTCTTCCAGTATTCATTGTCATAATGCTTCTAACTAATGAAAAGTCATATGGGGGATATGTAGTTACTTTTCTGATTATAATGGGACTTTTTTTAGTTCCAGATTCCAGTTTTTGTTATATTGGATATGGCCTATTAATGGTGTCTCCCAATAAATGAGAAACTAGGTATACATGTGTAACATCCTGATTTCTAGTATATGTGGAGAGGTTAAAAGAATTGATTTGGCTCCCTATGTTACCAAAGTGCACTTACCATTTCGGTTGCACATCCAGAGAAAACTCCAGGGTTAAGCGTGCTTGAGCTGGAGTAGTCAAAGGATGGGTGACCTACCGGGAAGTCATTCGCGCTACCGTGTGAGTGAGGCCAAAACACGAGGAACGGTCACGTAGTGATTGCAGGGTCAGTATAGCATGACTTTCAAACCTCCCGATTAACGTTCTGACCGTCGGACAGGGGTGGGCCGGCCCGTGAGCCTAGTGAGAGGACATGGGGGCTCACTGGTAGGGGCGGTTGGGGCGTTATAAGTGGTATCAGAGCTGGTTAGCCGTCCCAGTCCTGACCTGGGAGGCGTCTGAGGACCTGTCGTGGTGCCGGCCCGTGGGCCTAGTGAGAGGACATGGGGGCTCACTGGTAGGGGCGGTTGGGGCGTTATAAGTGGTATCAGAGCTGGTTAGCCGTCCCAGTCCTGACCTGGAAGGCGTCTGAGGACCTGTCGTGGTGCGCAACGAGGACGTTGCACTCTGTGAGTGGAGGTGAATTGTAACATCCCGATTTCTGGTATATGTGGAGAGGTTAAAAGAATTAATTTGGCTCCCTATGTCACCAAAGTGCACTTGCGTTTTATGTTGCACATCCAGAGAAAACTCCAGGGTTAAGCGTGCTTGAGATGGAGTAGTCAAAGGATGGATGACCTACCGGGAAGTCATTCGCGCTACCGTGTTAGTGTGGCCAAAACACGGGGAACGGTCACGTGGTGATTGCAGGGTCAGTATATCATGACTTTCAAACCTCCCGATTAACGTTCCGACCGTCGGACAGGGGTGGGCCGGCCCGTGGGCCTAGTGAGAGGACATGGGGGCTCACTGGTAGGGGTGGTTGGAACGTTATAACATGATTCTCATTCCTCATTTAGGAGTCCTAAACTGCATAGTTTAACTTGAATTCTTTGTCGTAACCCTTCTTACTCAATAAAAGTCAGTTAGGGACATGAAGTTGCTTTTCTGATCCTCATGGGACTCATTTATGTTCCAATTCCCGATTTAGTCTATTTGATGTGGTTGATTAATGGTGTCTCCAAATAACAAAGAAACAAGGTATATATGCGTCTCATTCGTTATTTAGGAGTCCTAAAAAGCATATTTCTACTTGTATTCATTGTTATGGCCCTTCTTACTCATAAAAAGTCCTTATTAAGCTTTCATGGACATGATGTTGCTTTTTTGATCTTCATGGGACCTTTTTTTAGTTCCAACTTCTCGTCTTTGGTCTATTGGATGTGGTTGTCTACTGGTGTGACCGAATGAATGAGAAACAATGTATAAGTGCTTCTCATTCCTTATTTACGAGTCCTAAAATGTATAATTTTACTGGAATTTGTTGTCATGGCCCTTTTACTCATTAAAAGTCATTTAAGGACATGAAGTTGGTTTTATGATCCTCATGGGACTCATTTAAGTTCAAGATTCCTGTTTTTGGTATATTGGGTGTGGTTGATTAAGGGTGTCTTCCAATGAATGAAAAACAATGTATAAATGCTTTTCATTCCTCACTTAGGACTCCTAATATGCTGTTTACTGATATTCATTGCCATGGCCTTTGTTAATCATTAAAGGTCATTTGGGTAAATGAAATTGCTTTTCTGATCATCATGAGACTAATTTTAGTTCTAGCTTCCCGTTTTGGGTTTATTGGATGTGGTTATTTAATGGTGCCACCCAATGAATCAGAAAAAGATATTGGTGCTTCTCATTCCATATTTAGGAGTCCTAAAAAGCATATTTCAACTGGTATTCATTATCATGACCCTTCTAACTAATTTGAACTCATATGGGGACTTGAATTTGCTTTTCTAATCCTCATGGGAATTATTTTAGTTTCAGATTCCCGTTTTTGGTATATTGGATATGGTTGATTAATGGTGTCTCCCAATGAATGAGAAACCAGGTATACATGCTTCTCGTTGCTTATTTAGGAGTCTTAAAATGTATACTTTTACTGATATTAATTGTCATGACCCCTCATACTCATTAAAAGTAATTTAGGGACATGAACTTGCTTTTCTCATACTCATGGGCTTCTTTTAAGTTCAATATTCACGTTTTTGGTCTATTTGATATGGTTGATTAATGGTTGATTAGAAGTCATTTGGGGACATGAAGTTGCTTTTCTGATCCTCATGGGACTCATTTCAGTTATAAGTTCCCGTTTTTACCCTATTTGATGTGGTTCATTAATGGGATCTCTCAATGAATGAGAAACAAGGTAATCATGCTTCTCATTCCTCGTTTAAGAATCCTAAAATGCATATTTTTACTGGTATTCAATGTCATGGCCCTTCTTACTCATTAAAAGTCTTTTGGGGACATGAGGTTGCTTTTCTTATCCTAATGGGACTCATTTCAGTTCCAGTTTCCGTTTTTGCTCTATTTGATGTGGTTAACTAATGATGTCTCCCAATGAATGAAAAACAAGATATATATGCTTCTCATTTGTTATTTAGTAGTCCTAAAATGCATATTTCTACTTGTATTCACTGTCATGGCCCTTCTTACTCATTAAAAGTACAACTTCAGCTTTCGAGGATATAAAGTTGGTTTTCTGATTTTTTGGGGACTCATTTAAGTTCCAATATCCCGTTTTTTTTTCTATCAGATATGGTTAATTAATGGTGTCTCCCAATGAAGGAGAAACAAGGTGTTCTTAATTTAAGAGTCTTAAAATGCATATTTTTACTGGTATTCATTGTCATTGCCTCTCTTACTCATTAAAAGTCATTTAGGGACATGAAGTTGCTTTTCTGATCCTCATAGGACTCAATTAAGTTCCAAATTCCCATTTTTGGGTTTGTTAGATATGGTTGATTAATGGTGTCTCTCAATGAATTAGAAACAAGGTATACAAACTTCTCATTCCTCATTTTGGTGTATTCATTTTCATGGCCATTCTTACTCATTAAAAGTACCTATTAAGCTTTCGGGGACATGAAGCTGCTATTCGGATCTTTATGGGACTTTTTTAGTTCCAACTTCACGTTTTTTGTCTATTGGATGTGGTTGACTAATGGTGTGACCGAATGATTGTGAAACAAGGTATAAGTGCTTCTCATTCCTTATTTAGGATTCCTAAAATGCATATTTTTTTACTGGAATTCATTGTCATGGCCCTTTTACTCATTAAAAGTCATTTAAGGACATGAAGTTACTTTTCTGATCTTTATGGGACTCATTTATGTTCCAGATTCCCGTTTTTGGTCTATTTGATGTGGTTGTTTAATGGTGTCTCCCAATTAAAGAGAAACAATGTATATATATTTGTCATTCCTCATTTAGCAGTCCCATAATATATATTTCTATTGGTACTGATTGTCATGGCCTTTCTTACTCCTTAAAAGTCTGAATTAAGCATTTGGGGACAAGAAGTTGCTTTTCTGATCCACATCCGACTGAGTTCTGTTCCAGATACCCGTTTTTCGTGATTTCATTAGTACTGGTATTAAATGTCTTGGCCCTTCTTACTAACTAAAAGTCATATGGAGACATGAAGTTATTTTTCTGATCCTCATCGGACTTGTTTTGGTTCCAGACTCCCGTTTTTAGTTTGTTGGGCGTGGTTGATTCATGGTGACTCCCAATGAATGATAAACAAGGTATAAATGCTTATCATTCCTCACTTAAGTTCTAAAATTCATATTTCTTCTGGTATTCATTGTCAAGACCATTCTTACTAATTATATGGGGACATGAAATTTCTTTTCTGATCCTCATCGGATTTGTTCTGGCTCCAGATTCCCGATTTTTGTCAATTGGGTGTGATTGATTAAGGGTGTCTCCCAATGAATGATAAACAAGGTATAAATGCTTTTCATTCCTCATGTAAGACTCCGAAAATGCAGATTTTTACGGGTATTCATTGTCATGGCCCGTCTTACTCATTAAAAGTCATTTTGGGACATGAAGTTGCTTTTCTGATCCTCATGGGACTAATTTTCGCTCCAGCATCCCGTTTTTTGTCTATTGGATGTGGTTGTTTATTGGTGTCATCTTTTGAATGAGAAACAAAGTATAGGTGCCTCTCATTCCTTATTTCGGAGTCCTAAAATGCATATTTCTACTGGTATTCTTTATCATGGCCCTTCTTACTCATTATAGGTCATTTGGGTACATGAAGTTGCTTTTCTGATCCTCATGGACTTATTTTAGTTCTAGCTTCCCGTTTTGGGTCTATTGGATGTTGTTATTTAATGGTGTCACCCAATGAATGATAAACAAGGTCTCAGTGCTTCTCATTTCTTATTTTGGAGTCCTAAAATGCATATTTCTACTGGTATTCATGGTCATGAGCCCTCTAACTAGTTAGAACTCATATGGGGACATGAATTTGCTTTTCTGATCCTCATGGGAATTATTTTAGTTCCAGATTCCCGTTTTTGGTATATTGGATAAGGTTGATTAATGGTGTCTCCCATTGCATATTTCTACTTGTATTCATTGTCACTGTCCTTCTTACTAATTAAAAGTACAACTTAAGCTTTCAGGGATATAAAGTGGGCTTTTTGATCCTCCTGGGACTCATTTAAGTTCCAATATCCCGTTTTTTTCTGTTAGATAAGGTTAATTAATGGTTTCTCCCAATATATGAGAAACAAGGTATTCCTCATTTAAGAGTCCTACAATGCATATTTTTACTGGTATTCATTGTCATTGTGTTTCTTACTCATTAAAAGTCATTTAGGGACATGAAGTTTCTTTCTGATCCTCACAAGACTCATTTAAGTTCCAAATTCCCGTTTTTGGTTTATTGGATATGGTTGATTATTGGTGTCTCCCAATGAATTAGAAAGAAGATATACAAGCTTCTCATTCCTCATTTAGGAGTCCTAAAATGCATACTTTTACACGTAGTCATTGTCATCACCCGTCTTACTAATTAAAAGTCATTTGGGGACATGAAGTTGCATTTCTAATCCTCATTAGACTCATTTTAGTTCCAGATTCCTGTTTTTGGTCTACTTGATGTGGTTGTTCAATGGTGTCTCCCAATGAAAAGAAAAACAATGAATATATGTTTGTTATTCCTCATTTAGCAGTCTCATAATGTATATTTCTAATTGTATTGATTGGTATGGCCTTTGTTACTGATTATTAGTCTTAATTAAGCATTTAGGGACATGAAGTTGCTTATCTGATCCTCATCGAACTGAGTTCTGTTCCAGATACCCGTTTTTCGTCATTTCATTAGTACTGGTATTAAATGTCTTGGCCCTTCTTACTAACTAAAAGTCATATGGTGACATGAAGTTGCTATTCTGATCCTCATTGGACTTTATATGGTTCCAGATTCCTGTTTTTAGTCTGTTGGGCGTGGTTGATTCATTGTGACTCCCAATTAATGATAAACAAGGTATACATAATTATCATTCCACACTCAAGAGTTCTGAAATGCATATGTCTACTGGTATTCATTTTCAAGACCATTCTTAGTAATTAAAAGTCATATGGGGACATGAAATTGCTTTTCTGATCCTCATCTGACTTATATTAGTTCCAGATTCCCGATTTTTGTCTATTGGGCGTGGTTGATAAATGGTTTCTCACAATGAATGACAAACAATGTATAAATGCTTTTCATTCCTCACTTAGGAGTCTGAAAATGCAGATTTTTACTGGTATTCATTGTCATGGCCCGTCTTACTCATTAAAAGTCATTTGGGGACATGAAGTTGCTTTTCTGATCCTCATGGGACTAATTTTCGTTCCAGCATCCCGTTTTTTGTCTATTGGATGTCGTTGTTTACTGTTGTCATCTTATGAATGAGAAAAAAATATATGTGCCTTTCCTTCCTTAATTGGGAATCCTAAAATGCATATTTCTATTGGTATTCATTGTAATGACGCATCTAACTAAGTAGGAGTCATAAGGGGATATCAAGTTACTTTTCTGATTCTAATGGCACTTATTTTAGTTCCAGATTCCCGTTTTTGGTATATTGGATATGGTTGATTAATGGTGTTTCCCAATGAATAAGAAACCATGTATACATGATTCTCATTCCTCATTTAGGAGTTTAAAACTGCATAGTTTTATTGGAATTCTTTGTCATTGCCCTTCTTACTCACTAAAAGTCATTTAGGGACTTGAAGTTCCTTTTTTGATCATTATGTCACTCATTTCATGTCCAATTCCCGTTTATGGTCTATTTGATGTGGTTGTTGAATGGTGTCACCGAATGAATGAGAAGCAAGGTATAAGTGCTTCTCATTCCTTATTTAGGAGACCTAAAATGCAAATTTTTACATGAATTCTTTTCATGGACGTTTTGCTCACTAAAAGTAATTTAAGGACATGAAGTTGCTTTTATGATCCTTATGGGACTCATTTAAGTTCCAGATTTACGTTTTTGGTTTATTGGGTGTGGTTGATTATGGGTGTCTTCCAATGAATTATAAACAATGTATAAATGATTTTCATTCCTCACTTAGGAGTCTTAAAATGCATATTTTTACTAGTGTTCATCGTCATCGCCCTTCTTACTCATTAAAGGTCATTTGGGGACATGAATTTTCTTTTCTGATCCTCATGGGACATATTTTAGTTCCAGCTTCCTGTTTTGGGTATATTGGATGTGGTTGTTTAATGGTGTCACCCAATGAATGAGAAGCAAGGTATCGGTTTTTCTCATTCCTTATTTAGGAGTCCTGAAATGCATATTTATACTGTCATGACCCTTCTAACTAATTAGAACTCATATGGGGACTTGAATTTGCTTTTCTGATCCTCAAGGGAATTATTTTAGTTCCAGATTCCGATTTTTGGTCTATTGGGTATGGTTGATTATTAGTGTCTCCCAATGAATGAAAAAGCAGGTATACATGCTTCTCATTCCTCATTTCGGTGTCCTAAAATGCATAGTCTTACTAGTATTCATTTTTATGGCACTTCTTACTAATTAAAAGTCATTTAGGGACATGAAGTTGTTTTTTCTCATTCACATGGGCTTCATTAAAGTTCCATATTCCCGTTTTTTGTTTCAAGATATGGTTGATTATTGGTGTATTCCAATGAATGAGAAACAAAGTATACATTCTTTTCATTCCTCATTTAGGAGTCCTAAAATGCATATTTTTACTGATATTCATTATCATGACCCTTCTTACTCATTAAAAGTCATTTGGGGACATGAAGTTGCTTTTCTGATCCTCAAGGGACTCATTTCAGTTCGAAATTCCCGTTTTTAGCCTATTTGATGTGGTCTATTAATGGTGTCTCCCAATGAATGAGAAACAAGGTATACATGCTTCTCATTCTTCAATTAAGAATCCTAAAATGGATTTTTTTACTGGTATTCATTGTCATGGCCCTTCTTACTCATTAAAAGTCATTTGGTGACATGACGTTGCATTTCTATTCCTAATGGGACTCATTTGAGTTCCAGTTTCGATTTTTGGTCTATTTGAGGTGGTTAATTAATGGTGTCTCCCAATGAATGAAATACAAGCTATATATGCTTCTTATTCGTTGTCCTAAAATGCTTAATTTTACTTGTATTCATTGTCACAACCCTTCTTACTCATTAAAAGTACAACTTAAGTTTTCGGGGATATGAAGTTGGTTTTCTGATCCTCCTGGGACTAATTTAAGTTCGAATATCCCTTTTTTCTATTAGATATGGTTGATTAATGGTCTCTCCCTATGAATGAGAAACAAGGTATTCCTCATTTAAGAGGCCTACAATGCATATTTTTACTGGTATTCATTGTCATTGCCTTTCTTAATCATTAAAAGTCATTTGGCGACATGAAGTTGTTTTTCTGATTCTCATAGGACTCATTTAAGTTCCAAATACACATTTTTGGTTTATTGGATATGGTTAATTAATGGTGTCTCCCAATGAATTAGAAACAAGGTATACATGCTTCTCATTCGTCATTTAGGAGTCTTAAAATGCATGTTTTTACACATAGTCATTGTCATCGCCCTTCTTACTCATTAAAAGTCATTTGGGGATATCAAGTTGCTTTTCTGATCCTCATTGGACTCAGTTCAGTACCAAATTTCTGTTTTTTATGTTTTTGATGTGGTTTATTAATGGTGTCTCCAAATAAAAGATAAACAATGTATATATGCTTGTCATTTCTCATTTAGAAGTCTCATTATGTATATTTCTATTGCTATTGATTGTCATAGCCTTTCTTAATCATTGAAAGTCTGAGTTAAGTATTTTGGGACATGAAGTTACTTTCATGATCGTCATGGGACTGATTCATTTCCAGATACCCGTTCTTTGTCATTTCGTTAGTACTGATATTAATTGTCTTGGCCCTTCTTACTAATTAAAAATCATATGGGGACATCAAGTTCCTTTTTTAATCCTCATAGGACTTGATTTAGTTCCAGATTCCCGTTGTTAGTCTGTTGGGCATGGTTGATTCAAGGTAACTCCCAATGAAAAATAAACAAGGTATACATTCTTTTCATTCCTCACTTAGGAGTTCTAAAATGCATATTTATACTGGTATTCATTATCAAGACCCTTCTTACTAATTAAAAGTCATCTGGGGACGTGTAATTGCTTTTCTGATCCTTATGAGACTTATTTTAGTTCCAAATTCCTGTTTTTGTTTATTGAGTGTGGTTGATTAATGGTGTCTCAATTGAATGATAAACAATGTATAAATTCTTTTCATTCCATACTTAGGAGTCTGAAAATGTATATTTTTACTGGTATTCATTGTCATGACACTTCTTACTCATTAAAAGTTATTTGGGGACATGAAGTTGCTTTTCTGATCCTCATGGGACTAATTTTCGTTCAAGCATCCCGTTTTTTTGGTCTATTGGATGTGGTTGTTTACTGGTGCCATCTTCTGAATGAGAAACAAAGTATAGGTGCCTCTCATTCCTTATTCAGGAGTCCTAAAATGCATATTTCTACCAGTATTCATTGTCATGACCCTTTTAACTAAGTAAAAGTCATATGGGGCTATGAAGTTAGTTTTCTGATTCTAATGGGACTTATTTTAGTTCCAGATTCCCGTTTTTGGTATATCGGATATAGTTTATTAATGGTGTGTCCCAATAAATGAGAAACCAGGTATACATGATTCTTATTCAATTAGGAGTCCTAAACTGCATAGTTTAACTATAATTCTTTGTCATAATCCTTCTTACTCATTAGAAGTCATTTACGGACAAGAAGTTGCTTTCCTGATACTCATAGGACTCATTTTAGTTCCAAATCCCGCTTTTGGTCTATTTGATGTTGTTGATTAATGGTCTCTCCAAATGAATGAAAAACAAGGTATATTTGTTTCTCATTCGTTATTTTGGAGTCCTAAAAATGCATATTTTTACTTGTATACATTGTCATGGCCCTTCTTACTCATAAAAAGTTCCTATTAATCTTTCATGGACATGACGTTGTTTTTCTGATCTTCATGGGACTTTTTTTAGTTCCAACTTCTCGTTTTTGGTCTATTGGATGTGGTTGTCTAATGGTGTGACCGAATGAAAGAGTAACAAGGTATAAGTGCCTCTCATTCCTTATTTACGAATCCTAAAATGCATAGTTTTACTGGAATTCTTTTTCATGGCCTTTTTACTCATTAAAAGTCACTTAAGGACATGAAGTTGCTTTTATGATCCTCATGGACTCATTTAAGTTCCAGATTCCCGTTTTTGGTATATTGGGTGTGGTTGATTAAGGGTATCTTCCAATGAATGAAAAAATGTATAACTGATTTTCATGTAAGGATATGGGTACATATCGGTGTTTCTCATTCCTTATTTAGGAGTCCTAAAATGCATATTTCTACTGGTGTTCATTGTGATGACCCTTCTAACTAATTAGAACTCATATGGGGACTTGAATTTGCTTTTCTGATCCTCATGGGAATTAGTTTAGTTCCAGATTCTCCTTTTTGGTATATTGGATATGGTTGATTAATGGTGTCTCCCAATGAATGAGAAACCAAGTATTCTTGCTTCTCATTCCTCATTTTTGAGTCCTAATATGCATAGTTTTACTGGTATTTATTGTTATGGCCCTTCTTACACATTAAAAGTCATTTATGGACATGAAGTTGCTTTTCTCATCCACATGGACTTCATTTAAGTTCAATATTCCCGTTTTTTGTTTTTTGTTTCTTGGATATGGTTGATTAATGGTGTCTCGCAATGAATGAGAATGAAGGAATACATGTTTTTCATTCCTCATTTAGGTGTCTTAAGATGCATATTTTTATAGTATTCATTATCATGACCCTTCTTACTCATTAGAAGTCATTTGGGGACATGAGGGTGGTTTTCTAATCCTAATGGGACTCAATTCAGTTCCAGTTTCCGTTTTTAGTCAATTTGATGTGGCTGATTGATGGTGTCTCCCAATGAATGAAAACAAGGTATATATGCTTCTCATTCGTTATTTAGTAGTCCTAAAATGCATATTTCTACTTGTATTCATTGTCACAGCCCTTCTTACTCATTAAAAGTAAAACTTAAACTTTCGGGGATATGAAGTTGGTTTTCTAATCTCTTGTGACTCGTTTAAGTTCCAATATCCCGGTTTGTTTTCTATTATATATGGTTGATTAATGGTGTCTCCCAATGAATGAGAAATAACGTATTCCTTATTTAAGAGTCCTACAATGCATATTTTTACTGGTATTCATTGTAATTGCCTTTCTTACTCATTAAAAGTCATTTGGCGAGACGAAGTTGTTTTTCTGATTCTCATAGGACTCATTTAAGTTCCAAATACTCGTTTTTAATTTATTGGTTATGGTTGATTAATGGTGTCTCCCAATGAATTAGAAACAAGGTATACAAGCTTCTCATTCCTCAATTAGGAGTCCTAAAATGCATATTCTTACACATAGTCATTGGCATCACCCTTCTTACTCATTAAAAGTTATTAGGGGACATGAAGTTGCTTTTCTGATCATCATTGGACTTTATTTGGTTCCAGATTCGTGTTTTTAGTCTGTTGGGTGTGGTTGATTCATGCTGACTTCCAATGAATGATAAACAAGGTATACATGCTTATCATTCCACCATTAAGAGTTCTAAAATGGGGACTAGTATTCATTTTCAAGACCATTCTTGCTAATTAAAAGTCATATGGGGACATGAAATTGCTTTTCCAATCCTCATCAGGCTTATTTTTGTTCCAGATTCCCGATTTTTGTCTATTGGGCGTGGTTGATTAATGGTGTCTCCCAATGAATGATAAACAATGTGTAAATGCTTTTCATTGTTCACTTAGGAGTCCAAAAATGCAAATTTTTACTGGTATTCATTTTCATGGCCCGTCTTACTCATTAAAAGTCATTTGGGGATATGAAGTTGCTTTTCTGATCCTCATGGGACTAATTTTCGTACCAGCATCCCGTTTTTTGTCTATTCGATGTAGTTGTTACTGGTGTCATCTTATGAATGAGAAAAAGTATATGTGCCTTTCATTCCTTAATTCGGAGTCCTAAAATGCATATCTCTATTGGTATTCGTTGTCATGATGCTTCTAACTAATTAAGAGTCATATGGGGATATGAAGTTACTTTTCTGATTCTAATGGCACTTATTTTAATTCGAAATTCCCGTTTTTGGTATATTGGATATGGTTGATTAATGGTGTTTCCCAATGAATAAGAAGTCAGGTATACATGATTCTCATTCCTGATTTAGGAGTTTTAAACTGCATAGTTTTACTTGAATTCTTTGTCATTGCCCTTCTTACTCATTAAAAGTCATTTAGGACTTGAAATTGCTTTTTTGATCATCATGTGACTCATTTTAGTTCCAATTCCCGTTTGTGGTCTATTTGATGTGGTTGTTGAATGTTGTCACCAAATGAATGAGAAGCAAGGTATAAGTGCTTCTCATTCCTTATTTCGGAGACCTAAAATGCATATTTCTACAGGAATTCTTTTCATGGACGTTTTAGTCATCAAAAGTTATTTAAGGACATTAAGTTGCTTTTATGATCCTCATGAGATTCATTTAAGTTCCAGATTCACGTTTTTGGTTCATTGGGCGTGGTTGATTAAGGGTGTCTTCCGATGAATTATAAACAATGTATAAATGATTTTCATTCCTCAATTAGGAGTCTTAAAATGTATATTTTTACTAGTGTTCATCGTCACCGCTCTTCTTACTCATTAAAGGTCATTTGGGGACATGAATTTCCTTTTCTGATCCTCGTGGGACTTATTTTTGTTCCAGCTTCCCGTTTTGGGTATATTGGATATGGATGTTTAATGGTGTCACCCAACGAATGAGAAACAAGGTATCAGTGCTTCTCATCCCTTCTTACTCATTAAAAGTCATTTAGGGACTTGAAGTTGCTTTTTTCATCATCATGTGACTCATTTTAGGTCCAATTTCCGGTTTCTAGTCTATTTGATGTGGTTGTTGAATGTTGTCACCAAATGAATGAGAAGCAAGGTATAAGTGCTTCTCATTCCTTATTTCGGAGACCTAAAATGCATATTTCTACAAGAATTCTTTTCATGGACGTTTTAGTCATCAAAAGTCATTTAAGGACATGAAGTTGCTTTTATGATCCTCATGAGATTCATTTAAGTTCCAGAGTCACGTTTTTGGTTTATTGGGTGTGGTTGATTAAAGGTGTCTTCCGATGAATTATAAACAATGTATAAATGATTTTTATTCCTCAATTAGGAGTCTTAAAATGTATATTTTTACTAGTGTTCATCGTCATCGCTCTTCTTACTCATTAAAGGTCATTTGGGGACATGAATTTCCGTTTCTTATCCTCGTGGGACTTATTCTTGTTCCAGCTTCCCGTTTTGGGTATATTGGATGTGGTTGTTTAATGGTGTCACCCAATGAATGAGAAGCAAGGTATCAGTTTTTCTCATTCCTTATTTAGGAGTCCTAAAATGCTTATTTATACTATCATGACCCTTGTAACTAATTAGTACTCATATGGGGACTTGAATTTGCTTTTCTGATCCACAAGGGAATTATTTTAGTTCCAGATTCCCGTTTTTGGTATATTGGATATGGTTGATTAATGGTTTCTCATTCCACATTTATGAGTCCTAAAATGCATAGTTTTACTGGTGTTCATTGTCATGGCCCTTCTTACTCATTAAAAGTCATTTGGGGACATGAAGTTGCTTTTCTGATCCTCTTGGGACTCATTTCAGTTCTAAATTCCCGTTTTTTTGTCTATTTGATGTAGTTGTTTAATGGTGTCTCCCAATGAAAGAGAAACAATGTATATATGTTTGTTATTCTTCATTTAGCAGTCCCATAATGTATATTTCTAATTGTATTGATCGTCATGGCCTTTCTTACTTTTTAAAAGTCTGAATTAAGCATTTGGGGACATGAAGTTGCTTTCTGATCCTCCTCGAACTGAGTTCTGTTCCAAATACCTGTTTTACGTCATTTCATTAGTACTGGTATTAATTGTCTTGGCCCTTCTTACTACCTAAGTCATATGGAGACATGAAGTTGCTTTTCTGATCCTCTTGGGACTTGATTTGGTTCCAGATTCCTGTTATTAGTCTGTTGGGCATGGTTGATTCATGGTGACTCCCAATGAATGATAAACAAGGTATACATGCTTATCATTCCTCACTTAAGAGTTCTAAAATGCATATTTCAACAGGTATATTCATTTTCAAGACCATTCTTACAAATTGAAAGTCATATGGGGACATGAAATTGCTTGTCTGATCCTCATCGGACTTATTTTAGTTCCAGATTCCCGATTTTTGTCTATTGGGCGTGGTTGACTAATGGTGTCTCCCAATGAATGATAAACAAGATAAAAATGCTTTTCATTCCTTACTTAGGAGTCCGAAACTGCAGATTTTTACTGGTATTCATTGTCATGGCCAGTCTTACCCATTAAATGTCATTTGGCGACAAGAAGTTGCTTTTCAGATTCTCATGGGACAAATTTTCGTTCCAGCATCCCGTGTTTTGTCTATTGGATTTGGTTGTTTACTGGTGTCATCTTATGAATGAGAAAAAAGTGTAGGTGCCTCTCATTCCTTATTTTGGAGTCCTAAAATGCATATTTCTTTTGGTATTCATTGTCATGACGCTTCTAACTAATTAAAAGTCATATGGGGATATGAAGTTACTTTTCTAATTCGAATGAGACTTATTTTAGCTCCAGATTCTCAATTTTAGTATATTGGATATGGTTGATTAATAGTGTTTCCCAATGAATAAGAAACCAGGTATATATGATTCTCATTCCTCATTTAGGAGTTTTAAACTGCATTGTTTTACTGGAATTCTTTGTCATTGCCCTTCTTCCACATTAAAACTCATTTAGGGACATGAAGTTCCTTGTTTTATCATCAAGTGACTCATTTCAGGTCCAATACCCGTTTTTGGTCTATTTGATGTGGTTGTTTAATGGTGTCTCCCAATGAAAGGGAAACAATGTATATATGTTTGCTATTCCTCATTTAGCAGTCCCATAATGTATGTTTCTAATTGTATTGATTGGCATCGTCTTTCTTACTCATTAAAAGTCTAAATTAAGCATTTGGGGACATGAAGTTGCTTTTCTGATCCTCGTCGAACTGAGTTCTGTTCCAGATATCTGTTTTCGTCATTTCATTAGTACTAGTATTAATTTTCTTGGCCCTTCCTACTAACTAAAAGTCATATGGAGACATGAAGTTGCTTTTCTGATCCTCATGGGACTTGATTTGGTTCCAAATTCCCGTTTTTAGTCTGTTGGGCGTGGTTCATTCATGGTGACTCCCAATGAATGAAAAACAAGGTATACATGCTTATCATTCCTCACTTAAGAGTTATAAAATGCATACTTCAACTGGTATATTCATTTTCAAGACCATTCTTACAAATTAAAAGTCATATGGGGACGTGAAATTGCTTTTCTGATTCTCATCGGACTTATTTTAATTCCAGATTCCCGATTTTTGTCTATTGGGCGTGGTTGACTAATGGTGTCTCCCAATAAATGATAAACACGGTATAAATGCTTTTCATTCCTTACTTAGGAGTCCGAAACTGAAGATTTTTACTGGTATTCATTGTCATGACCCATCTTACTCATTAAAAGTCATTTGGGGAAATGAAGTTGTTTTTTTTATCCTCATGGGACTAATTTTCGTTCCAGCATCCTGTGTTTTGTCTATTTGATGTGGTTGTTTACTGGTGTCATCTTATGAATGAGAAAAAAGTATAGGTCCCTTTCATTCCTTAGTTCGGAGTCCTAAAATGCATATTTCTACTGTTGTTCATTGTCATGATACTTCTAACTAATTAAAAGTCATATGGGGATATGAAGTTACTTTTTTAATTCTAATGGGACTTATTTTAGATTCAGATTCCCGTTTTTGGTATATTGGATATGGTTGATTAATGGTGTCTCTCAATGAATAAGAAACCATGTATACATTATTCTCATTCCTCATATAGGAGTTTTGAACTGCATAGTTTTACTGGAATTCTTTGTCGTTGCCCTTCTTACACATTAAAACTATTTTAGGGACATGAAGTTGCTTTTTCGATCATCATGTGACTCATTTCAGGTCCAATTCCCAGTTTTTGTCTATTTGATGTGGTTGTTTAATGGTGTCACCGAATGAATGAGAAACAATGTATAAGTGTTTCTTAATCCTTATCTACAAGACCTAAAATGCATATTTTTACAGGAATTCTTTGTCATGGACCTTTTACTCATTAAAATTCATTTAAGGACATGAAGTTTCTTTTCTGATCCTCTTGGGATTCATTTAAAATCCAGATTCACGTTTTTGGTTTATTGCGTATGGTTGATTATGGGTGTCTTTCAATGAATGATAAACAATGTATAAATGATTCTCATTCCTCCATTAGGATTCCTAAAATGGATAGTTTTACTGGAATTCTTTGTCATGGCCCTTCTTACTCATTAAAAGTCCTTTAAGTATATGAAGTTGCTTTTCTGATCCTCATGGGACTCATTTCAGTTCCAATTCGTTTTTGTTCTATTTGATGTCGTTGATTAATGGTGTCTCCCGATGAATGAAAAACAAGGTATATATGCTTCTTTTTGTTATTTAGGAGTCATAAAATGCATATTTCTAATTGTATTCAGTGGGTATGGCCCTTCTTACTCATTAAAAGTCCCCCTTAAGCTTTCAGGGACATAAAGTTGGTTTTTTTATTCTCTTGGGACTCATTTAAGGTCCAATTTCCCATTTGTTATCTATTAAATATTGTTGATTAATGGTGTCTCCCAATGAATGAAAAATAACGTATATATGCTTCTCATTCCTCATTTAGGAGTTCTAAAATGCATATTTTTGCTAGTTTTCGTTGTCACGGCGCTTCTTGCTCATTAAAAGTCATTTGGGGACATGATGGTGTTTTTCTGATACTTATGGGACTTATTTCAGTTCCACATTCCCGTTTTTGGTCTATTTGATGTGGTTAATTGTTGGTGTCTCCCAATGAATGAGAAAGAAGGTATATATGCTTCTCATTCCACATTTTGGAGTACAATAATGTATATTTTTTATTGGTATTGATTGTCATTGCCCTTCTTACTGATTAAAAGCCTGTTTTAAGCATTTGGGGACATGAACTTTCTTTTTTGATACTCATGAGACCCATTTAAGTTCCAGATACCCGTATTTTGTCTATTGGATGTGGTTAATTAATGGTGTCTCCCAATTAATGTGAAATAAGGTATATATGCTTCTCACTCCTCATTTATGAGTTTCACAATGGATATGTTTACTAGTATTCATTTTCACGGCCTTTCATTTTTATTGAAACTCTGTTTTAATCATTTGGCGACATGAAATTGAATTTTTGGTCCTCATTAGACTCATTTTGTTTCCAGATTCCTGTTTTTGGCCTATTGGATGTGGTTAGTTAATTGTGTCTCCCAACGAAAAATGAGGTATATATGCTTCTCATTAATCCCTTAGCTGTCCTAAAATGCACATATCTTCTTGTATTCACTATCATGCCCCTTCTTACACATTAAAAGTCCATCTTAATCTTTCAGGGAAATGAAGATTGTTTTCTGATCTTCATGGGACTCATCTAATTTCCAATTTCCAGTTTTTTATATATTTGATATGGTTGATGGATGGTGTCTCCCAACAAATGAGAAACAAGTTATACATGCTTCTCATTCCTTATTTAAGAGTCCTAAAATGCATATTTTTACTGGTTTTCATTGATGTGGTCATTCTTACTCATTAAAACTCATTTTGGGACATGAAGGTCATTTCTGATCCTCATGGGACTTTTTTAAGTTCCAGCTTCCCGGTTTTGGTCTATTGGTGTGGTTGTTTAATGGTATCACCCAATAAATTAGAAACAAGGTATAACTTCTTCTCATTCCTTATGTAGGAGTCCTAAAATTCATATTACTACTGGTATTCATTGACAAGACCCTTCATACTAATTAAAAGTCATATGGGGATATGAAGTTGCTTTACTAATCCTCATGGGACTTATGTTAGTTCTAGGTTCCCGTTTTTGGTTTACTAGGCATGGTTGATTAATGGTGTGTCCCACTTAATGATAAAAAAGTATAGATTCTTTTCATTCCTCCCTTAGGAGTCCTAAAACACATATTCTTAGTGGTATTCACTGTCATAGTCCTTCTTACTCATTAAAAGTCATTTAGGGACATAAAGTTTCTTTTCTAATCCTCATAAGACTTATTTCAATTCCAGCTTCCTGTTTTTGGTATATTGGATGTGGTTATTCATGGTGTCATCCAATTAATGAGAAACAAAGTATAAGTGCTTCTCATTCTTTATTTAGGAGTCCTAAAATGCAAATTTCTACTGGTATTCATTGTCATGACCCTTTCATCTAACTAAAGTCATATGGGGAGATGAAGTTGCTTTTTGATCATCTGGGACTTATTTTAGTTCCACATTCCCATTTTTTTGTATCTTGGATATGTTTGATTAATGTTATCTCCCAATGAATGAGAAACCAGGTATATGATGTGATGCGATTTTACCTTATTCTAACCTTTGTTTTGCAGGTTTTATCGAGTCTTTTTAGTCTTTATCGAGTCGTTTTAGGTCTCTAAGGAGCTATAGGTGAAAACATGAGGGATTGGAGCCTTTGGAGCAAAAAGGAGTCGGAATGAAGGAAACGAACCTGAGTTTGGAGATCATCACCCGATGGAGCACCTTCTCCCCTTTAGAGCACATGCTCCATCCCTCCGGAGCAGATATGAAAACTCCACTTACCTAGTTTTGGGACGCAAAGAAGGAAAAAAAGGGAGAGCCGTCGCCACCTACATCTTATCTGGTACTTTTTGATTTTCTAGCTAGAGAGAGACAGACCTTTTGATAAGAATCTTTGAGAGTTTTTCTACATGTAAGATTTGTAGAAGAATCTCTGCCACACTTGAGAAGAACTCTTTACCTTTGTCATTTCTATTTTATATTTCATGAATTCTCTTTCACTTGTTGCTGTGTTTTCTGATTTCATGCCTGAGTAGATCCTCTTGTTAGATCAAGGATTTCAATGGTGTTCCTGAGTTGATGGGTTGAACACAAATAGGGATTTGAATAGATTGCCTTCACCACTTGTTAGTCTTAATGCCTGAATTGAACTGATCACTTAATTCATGAATTTAGGTTAATCTATTCATCAAAAGTGTAATATGTTGCTAGAAGAGACTTCGGTGAGCAATTTGTCCTTAGCCAACGAAAGTTGATGTTAAGGCAAATTGTGAGCATATCGAACCTGTGCAATAATGCTTGTCTGCGATTCTAAGACCAAACGACAGTTTAGGAGTTTCGGTTGTTAGATAAAGTTGTTGATGCCACGACAGAGGATTGATATTACTTCTATGTTTGAGCTCTAGACTTGCGCTTAATTGTCCCCTGAATAGTTGTTTGACCCCTTACTCTGAATTTCCTGCGAAAAATACTTTGGTCTAACGCTTGTTTTATTTGAAGTATAATCATTGTTTAAACCTGTTACTTGTTTCGCAACCAACAAAACCAACTTGCTTGCTTAGCTTTCTTTCACTACCTCATAGATACAAAGCGTAACACTGGTCCTCTGGAAATCGAACCTATCTTTATTACAATCATAAGTTGTGCACTTGCAGTAGAAATTAAAGCACTAAATCCAGTGTATCAAGTTTTTGGTGCCGTTGCGACGGGGACTATTTCGTTACCTCTGATTGTTGGTTTGAATTTCAGTCTAAGATCATTCTAATTTGTTTCTATTCTTCTCTCTTGTGTGTATTTCAGGTGCATGACCACAAGAACCACAAGGAGTAAGAACTCTGAGAATCTCGTCATCCTAACCAACGAAGAGTTATTTAGAAGAGAGCGAGAAAATAGGCAAAACCGAGCTGCACAAGTGTTTTCTCCTGTTCCTGTTCCTACTACCGACACCACTCCTGTCTCTGCACCTGTCCGAGTTCCTGATACTGTGGATATGGCCGATAGAGGCAATGCTGAAATGGCAGCTGAGCTGCAAAGACTTCGTCAAGAGATGGAGCAACTGAGACAACCACGGCAGCAACAGCCGGCGATTGGAGATAAGGACCATCCGCATGCTTTTTATCAAAATAGAGCTGCAATTGTCCCACCCACGATTCAGAGGCAAGACATTGAGATCAAGCCTCAAATGATCACTTTGGTGAAGCAGCATTTATTCCATGGGTTGCCTGCAGAAATCCCGATGGACCACATCGAAAATTTTGAAGAAATCTGCAGCACGACTAGTTCAAATGGAGTGCCTCACGACTTTCTGAAGTGTAAGATGTTCCCATTCTCTTTGGCGGACAAAGCTTCACGCTGACTTAAGTCATTACCACCTGGGTCTTTGACAACATGGGATGAGTGTAGATCAGCATTCTTGGATCACTTTTACACCAAGTCCAAGACCACAGCTTTGAGGAACAAGATATTCTCATTCCAGCAACATTCCGGAGAAGCCTTTTGCGAGGCTTGGGAAAGGTTCAAGGAGTACAGAAGAGAGTGCCTTCATCATGTGTTCACTGATGAACAAATTCTGGGCACCTTCTATGATGTTGTTGATTGGGATTACAGAAATGCCCTGAATGCAGTTAGTAATGGCGATTTTATGACAAAGTCCAAGGAGGGTGCTTTTGAACTAATTGAGAAATTGGCTGCAAGTTCCAGCAGCAAGTCTCCTGAATACGACAGAACAAGGAAGGTCAGTAGTGTGGAAGCTCAAAACATTGATGAGCTCACAGCTAAGGTGAACCTTTTGCTAAAGGGGAACCAAAAGACAGTCCATTTTGTTGATGAGAATGGAGAAGCCCCTCTATCTAAGGAGTTTGGAGATGACGAGGATGATAATCAGCTGGAGGTCAACTATGTGAATGGGCAAGGGTTTGTGAAAAATTGTGGGTTCAATCAAGCTTATAGGAGCCACCCCAATTTGTCCTACCAGAGCACCAATGTGGAGAACCCACAAGATCAAGTATATCCACAACAGCAAGGGAGCCAGAACCAGCTGTCTCAGAATGTGGGGTTTCAGAAGATCTACTCCAACAATTCACAAGCGAAGCAGTTCATCACCAATCAGGGGCAGAATCGCTTCCAAGGAGGACAACAAAACTCGCAATATACTAACATGCAGCATTCTTCAGGTTCTGCAAACACCTCCCAAGAGGATTTGAAGAACCTTATGCAGCAGCTGTTGCTTAATCAATAAAAGTCATCTTCAGAAATCAATGCTAAGGTTGATCACATGTACAATGACATGAATGGCAAGTATGAGGCTGTGTGGACTCACATGAAGAAATTGGATGTTCAGGTTGCACAAACTGCAGAAGCTGTCAAGAGAACACCTGGGACTCTCCTTGGGAAACCTGAAAATTCAAGAGCTGAATACATCAATGCCATTGAATTAAGAAGTGGGAAGACACTTCAGCTACTTACAGAACCAACTCAGAAATCGGAAAAAGGGAAAGAAATCGCTGAGGAGCACCTGCTCCAGAAAGAACAGCATGCTCCTGGCGAAGAATACTCGAAGGAGCATCCCTCAACGTCCGGAGCGCCTGCTCCGATTCCATCTCGGGGTGCTCCAGGCGGAGATTTTACGATGGAGTACCCCAACCCATCGACGGAGCACATGCTCCATCAGGGTGCTCCACTCACACCTGCAGAAAAACCTGCAGCAGCTCCAGAAAGGGTTTACAAGCCTAAGGTTGATGCTGCCCAAATGATGCTCTCTTTGAAGAGGTACACAAAAAGGATTGCTGGTCGTAAGAGTGGCTGACGAGGAGGATGTGATGCTTGTTTCAAAAGACTGTAGTGATGTACTGCAAAATAACGTACTCAGGAAGATGGGTGATCTAGGGAGGTTTATCTTATCTGTGTAAATCGGACCCAACATCTTTGCTTGCTCACTCTGCGATTTGGGTTCAAGCGTAAACCTTATGCCATACTCCGTGGCTAAGAGACTGGGTTTCGCCAAGTTCAAGCCGACAAGGATCTCTCTGGTTTTTGCTGACAGATCAACAAACCTGCCTGTGGGAGTCCTTGAGGATTTACATGTGACAATAGGGAACACAGTAATCCCTACTGATTTTGTGGTTCTGGAACTTGATGAAGAGCCAAGATACCCTCTTATTTTGGGTAGACAGTTCCTTTGCACAGCAGGTGCATTAATTGATCTAAGGAATGGAGTGATTGATCACCAACTGGGAGATATTGTGGTGAAGTTCGAAATGGATAAACGCCTTAAAAGACCCATGCTGGATGGGCAAACTTTCACCATTCAAGGTGATAACACAATCTCAGACCCAATGGTTGAGGAGGTTCTATCCAATGATCCATTGGAGGTTGCATTGACTATGGCTGAAGGAAAACATAGTTTTCTGAGCAAGGATTCTGATGGTTTTGCAAAGATGCTGGATTCAAGCCTCGGTTTGGAAAGGATGGTAGCCTACATGAGCGTAGAAGAAGGGCAGAACTCGACTGCAGAAGACAACGATGGAGCATCTGCTCTGAATTTAGGAGCACCCGCTCCGAAGTCAAGTCTTGTTGATGGCCTTGGAGCAAGCTGAAAGCTCCCATGCTTGAGCTGAAAACACTTCCTGCCTGGCTAAAGTACGCATTCCTTGGAACAAACTCTACTTACCCTGTGATAGTAAACTTTGAGCTGAATAATGTGGAAGTAGCTTTGCTTTTGTGTGAGCTAAGGAAGCATATAAAGGCATTAGGATACTCACTTGATGATATCACTGGAATCTCCCTGATCTTTGCATGCATAGTATATATTTAGAAGATGAATCGATGAGCTCTATAGAACATCAAAGAAGGTCAAACCCGAATTTAAAAGATGTTGTCAAGAAAGACATAATGAAACTTCTAGAGGCTGGTGTAATCTATGTTATTTCCGATAGTACATGGGTTAGTCCTCTTCATGTAGTTCCTAAGAAGGGTGGTATCACTGTGATTAAAAATGATAGGAATGAACTGATACCAACTAGGACTGTAACTGGGCATAGAATGTGCATAGATTATCAGAAATTGAATGCTGCAACCCGTAAGGACCAGTTTCCATTGCCCTTTATCGATCAAATGCTTGAAAGACTGGCTAACCACCCATACTATTGCTTTCTAGATGGTTACTCTGGTTTCTTTCAGATCCCAATCCATCCGGATGACCAAGAGAAGACGACATTCACATGTCCCTATGGCACCTTCGCCTACAGGCGAATGCCGTTCGGCTTGTGCAATGCTCCAGCTACATTCCCGCGGTGCATGATGTCCATTTTTACTGACCTCATTGAAGACATAATGGAGGTTTTCATGGACGATTTTTCCGTCTATGAAAGCTCTTTTCTGTCTGTTTGTCGAATTTGTGCCGGGTACTTCAACGATGTGAAGGGAAACATCTGGTTCTGAACTGGGAGAATTGCCACTTCATGGTGAGGAATGGGATCGTGCAGGGTCATCGAATTTCAGAGCAGGGTATCGAGGTGGATAAGGTAAAGATAGAGGTCATGATGAGCTTACAACCGCCTACATCTGTCAAAGGAATTCGCAGTTTTCTGGGTCACGCTGGTTTTTTCAGGAGGTTTATAAAAGACTTCTCCAAGATAGTGAGGCCCCTTACACAGCTGTTGTGCAAGGAGGCGAAGTTTGAGTTTGATAGAGCCTGCCTCGAAGCTTTCCACACGATCAAAGGAGCACTGGTCAGTGCTCCCATTGTGCAACCAGCAGACTGGGAGCTGCCATTCGAAATAATGACAGATGCCAGTGATTATGCAGTCGGTGCACTTCTGGTCAGAGAAAAGACAAGAAGCTGCATTTCATCTATTATGCGAGCCGAACTCTGGATGAGGCTCAATGCAAGTATGCCACCACAGAGAAGGAACTTCTAGCAATAGTTTTTGCATTCGAGAAGTTTCGGTCTTACCTGGTTGGGTCAAAAGTAATCGTGCACACAGACCATGCTGCACTGAAGTACCTGTTGACTAAGAAGGATGCTAAGCCAAGGCTCCTACGATGGATGCTGTTGCTACAAGAATTCGATCTGGAAATTGTAGACAAGAAGAGAGTTGAGAATAGAGTTGCAGATCATCTATCTAGGATGAGGATAGAGACAGAGATGCCTCTAGATGACAGCTTCCTTGAAGAGCAACTTTATGTTATAAGTGTATGCCAGGTCGTGGAGCACCCACTCCGTTTCGGAGCACCTGCTCCACCCTATTTTTGCAGCCAGAGCGATAAGGCACTGCACAAGAAATTACCCTGGTTTGGAGAGATAGCCAACTACCTAGCTGCTGAGCAAGAGACTGAGGGATTTGTGGGTAACAAGAAAAAGAAGTTCTTGAAGGATATACGACAGTACTTTTGGGATGAGCCTTACCTCTACAAGCATTGCAAATATGGAGTTTTCAAAAGATGTGTAGCTGAAGTGGAGATTCCAGAACATACTTTGCCATGGTTCTCCATATGCTGCCATGGTTCTCCATATGCTGGACACTTTGCCACTTTCAAGACATGGCAATATAAGCAAGAGGAATGAAATGCAAAACAACTTCATCCTGGAGGTTGAAGTCTTTGATGTGTGGGGGATTGACTTTATGGGCCAATTTCCATCATCTTTCGGAAATGAGTATATCCTAGTGGCTGTGGACTATGTGTCCAAATGGGTAGAAGCTTTGGCAAGTCCCACAAACAATGCCGAAGTAGTGATCAAGATGTTCAAGTCAATCATTTTCCCAAGGTTTGGTGTGCCTAGAGTGGTCATAAGCGATGGAGGATCCCACTTCACCAACAAGATCTTCGACACCATGCTGTAAAAGAATGGTGTGAAACACAAGGTTGCATCTCCATACCACCCTCAAACCAGTGGGCAAGACGAAATCTCTAACAGGGAAATCAAGAGTATCCTGCAGAAAACCGTGGGAACAACAAGGAAAGATTGGGCTTCCAAGCTTGAAGATGCTCTTTGGGTATATAGAACTGCCTAGAAGACAGCCTTGGGGACAACACCATTTCACTTGGTGTATGGAAAAGATTGTCACCTTCCTGTAGAGCTTGAGCTCAAAGTAGCATGGGCAGTGAAGATGCTCAACTTCGATGTTAAATCTGCCTCGGAAAGGAGGATGATGCAGCTACATGAGTTGGAAGAAATAAGGCATATTGCCTATGATAACTCCAAGATCTACAAGGAGAGAACTAAGGCCTACCACGACAAGAGGATCGTGACCCGTAATTTTGCTCCGAATGATCAAGTGTTGCTGTTTAATTCCCGGTTGAAGCTGTTTCCCGGAAAGCTAAGGTCACGATGGTCTGGGCCTTTCACAATCAAGGAAGTCAAACCATATGGAGCTGTGGTGTTGCTAAAGGAGGAGAGTTTGTTGTCAACGGTCAGTGGATCAAGCCATATGTTGCTGTATCTTACTTCGCAGAAGGAGAAACATTTCCTTTAGGTGAACCTCCTCAAGCTTAAATGGCTAGCCAAATCAAGCTAGTGACTTAAACCAAGCTCTTGGTGGGAGGAAACCCACCGGTAAGAGTCTCTAACTTTGAATTTCTTGTTTTCTCTTTATGCTAACTTTTAGTTTTAGTTTTCATCCTATAAGAAAAAAAAAAAAAAAAAAACAAAAACAAACACTCGGCGATCAGATGAAGAAGGAAGAAAAGAGCACCCAAACGGAGCACCTGCGCCGTTCTCTCCCAGGGTGCTCCAGCCGTAACTTACTCGATAGAACACCCCAGTTTCAGATGGAGCACATGCTCCTTTGGGGTGCTTCAATTTTCGCGACCAGGTAAATGATTTGGGCTGGTTTAAATCGGTTTTCACTAAGTTTCAATCAAAAATTCTTTCAATTTTAATTGGGTTTTACCCTAAACCAGCCGATTTTTCCTATAAAAAGAAACACCCCCTCTCTCCACTTCTTCTTCTTCATCGCGACCACCTCTCTCTCTCTCTCTTTGGTTTTTGCTAAAATCCTAACTTCTGCAATTCTCAACCAAATTGAGTGATTCTTAAGCCTAAACCACTTGATTTTTTTTCCCTGAATATGTTTCTACCATCGATTTTGACAACAAGCAAAGGTATGAGCTCGAAAACCCCCTTTTTACAGTCGCTACCCATCTTTGGGACTTGAGGTTTTGTGCTCTCTCTCTCTGAACTGCTTGTGCGAACTGTTCTATAGGTTTTTCATGATGAATTGTGCAAATATAGCTTGAATAGAGTTCAAAATAGACACAAGCAAAATTTTGGAAAAACCTTGAAAGTCCATCAATGGTGAAAATCGTGTTGCATGTTGAATTGGGTTTGAGATATGAGTTTTCCAACTTCTATGAGTCCTAAATACACACGATTTGATTGTTCATCAATAATACAAACTTGACTGGCAAAATCGTGTGAATTCCATCCGTGTAAACCTCACTTTAAAAATGTCTCTTGTGTGTTTACAGAAAAATGCAGCCCAAGAACTTCCGCTACACGAACCAGAAAGGAAAGGGAGCAAGTACCTCGGCCCAAGCAGACCCTCAAACCGCACCATGGCCGCGCCCTGAAGGCGACCGTTTTGAGCTCCCGGAAGACAGCATCCCCGTGCACTCTGATGAGAAGTGGGACCAAACCGATTGCTTTTACTACGACGCGCTGCTGGGCGTAAAGATAGAGCCCACCCGGTTCATGTGCTCGGATACGTTGAAGCGACTGGGAATCGAAAAGGAGGTGTCTGATATCTTCCTCAGCGCCAAGTTCATGGGCTTCGCTTTGGAAACCGAGGTCCTCTACCCCGAGCTCACTCGCCAATGCCTCGCCTCAGCGAGGATTCATTATGCCGACCCTCAGAACCCGGCAGCGGATGAAGCATCTCTCTTCTTCTTTCCTAACGGGAGGAAGTACTCCATCACCATTGGAGAGCTTAACGATATTTTCGGCTTCCACGCAGAAGACAAGGACCTCTCCTTCCCGAAGCGGTTCCCCATCTCCAGCCAGTTCTGGCAGACGATCGCATCCGGCCCTTACGCCTCTCGTTCCGCGAGCCAGTCCTAGATCCGCCACCCTGCTGTGCGCATCTGCGCAAGACTATACAGCCAGCTGCTCTTTGATCGCGACATCGGCAACAAGGTAGACCTCGACGAGCTTCTCATGCTCTACTATGGTTGCAGAGACCTGGTGGCCGAGTTGTATGGAGCACCACACCCAACGGTGCACCAGGTCAACCTTGGTCTTCAGTTTTACAAAACGATAGTGGCGGCAAAAGAAGACAGAGCACGCACCGGTGCGACAGGGAAGACTGAGCGCATTGGGAGCCTTCGCACCACACTCTTCCAGACCTGTAGGGTACCCCTCGGACATGCTACCTGTGTTTCTCAGATCGAGCGGATGGACACAGCTTACCTCATCAGCTTAAAGATCCTCCGAGATCAGGACACTTACCAGTTCAAGAGCGTGAGTGGCGAGACACTTTTCTGCAAGCTCCCTCAGCCGGCGATCACCCGCCTCAACTCTGAGTCCGACCTGCGCTTCATGCCGCACCCGGATTTCCTGTGCTCAGACCCTCTCCGGCGCACTCCTCTCGCTACACCCGCAAGCTCTTCCAGAGCATTACCACCTCACCTGGAGGACGAGGAGACGCCACACACCGCCCCACACATACTGACATTCCCCTACCTTACCACCACCACTCAGAGTGAGTACAGGCAGTGGATGATCGCTTCTCAGCGGAAGAACAACAGTCTCCTACAGCGCATCATGCAGACCTTATCCCGTGGTTGCTGTCACACCACGGCGGCGAGAGACGTCCACACAGAGCAGCCACCGGGACCTTCTGAGCAGCCCTCCCGTGGTAGGATGCGCCAGGGGCGAGACAGGAGAGAGAGTCCCGATGACACCACCCGCTGATCGCCAGTAACAGCCCTCTATCACCATTGTAGTATTCCATTTGCATTTGTATTTTAAATTTATCCCGACTTCGTATTTACTTTCACACCAGGGACGGTGTGAAGTAAGTGTGGGGGAAGGAGTTTATTGCTACAGATTTTTCGTTTAATTTTGGTTTTTGTTTAGATTTTGAGTCAGCTTTTGTCTTTGAGTCAGTCTGTTTTATTGAGTCAAGAACTTGTTTGGGAATTAGGACCTTAATCTATGATGAAGTTGCACCATTCATGTGATTTTAACCATCTCTCTAGTGACCATTGCTGCAGAACTTTGGGTACTCGGACAAGCTGGACCACTATACTCGGATCACTCTCTTTCTAGAACATTCTACTACACTAAGGTTACATCGGAATGACCCTAAACTCTACTCTATCTGGACATAATTTGAACTTAAATTCTTCTTGTTATGGGCATTAATCTAGGGGAACAAGTTTATATTCAGGAATTCTTTTACCTTTCACCACTCTTGCTGATCCTGAATACCTAGCTCATATTTAGCTAGTACCCACATCTAGCCTAACCTTCTTTTAGACCACTTGCACTCTTGTATTTCATTTCCCATAAGTGCAGATATATACAAAAAAGGTTGGAGAGAAAAGGATTGACACAACCTCTATCTCACTCTTGCTGAAGAAATCACCAGAAGATGAGAAAGATTCCCAGGAACACCTGCTCCATATAAAAGTGCACGCCCCAAGCGGCAGTGTCTGTTCCAGTGCATATGCGCTAAGCCGTTAGAAGTTGACAAAAGGTTTCGGGAGCACCTGCTCCGAAACGGAGCACCCGCTCCATTCCGCCCGATGAAGAAGACAAGTAAAACATATGACCTGTTGGGGTATATGGGCCGATAGATCAACATTTTCATGCTCGAGGGACACACATCATGTAAGAACCCTCCTTATCTAAATATATATATATATATATATATATATATAAATGTGTAAAATGATAAGGAGAGGATAGTTAGTAATTCAACGATGTGTCCCTTGGCACCTGTCAACCACAAGGAAGGAAGAACCAAGATTTGAGGAGTTAGAGTTTTCAAGAGAAAAATTGTGATTAGAGGTTGTGGAACCTTAATGAGTCCATTCTCTCTTGCTATTTTGTGCAATATGCTGCAATATATACGAACTTCGGTAACCTCCTAAACACTCTGAAACTCCACCACTAAAATCAGCTTCTTTATTCCCTAGCATTGTCCCTCCTAGGTAGTGCCCGTGATGAAAAGTTCACACCACCCTTTAATTGAATGTAGAGAGTTTTTTGTCAGGATTGTGAACTTTGTGTGTTTGTGAACACAAGTATGGAATAGGGTTTGAGAAGATGTTGGTCGGTTTTGGTGAGAATGTGTTACGCTTGTTCTAAAGTATGTGGTCTGCAGATTGTGATTGAATCATGGTCGGTGAGATTTTGAGAGTTCCCGCGTTTTCAAACCTCTCTTCCGCGGCTTAAACTTGAGTTTGTTTGAGGACAAACAAAGGTCTAAGTCCGAGGGAGTTGATGTGAGGCGATTTTACCTCATTCTAACCTTTGTTTTGCAGGTTTTATCGAGTCTTTTTAGTCTTTATCGAGTCGTTTCAGGTCACTAAGGAGCTATAAGTGAAGACATGAGGGATTGGAGCCTCTGGAGCAAAAAGGAGTCGGAATGAAGGAAAAGGACTCTAGTTTGAAGATCATCACCCGATGGAGCACCTGCTCCCCTTCTGAGCACGTGCTCCACTCTGGAGCACATCCTCCATCCGTTCGGAGCAGATATGGAAACTCCACTTACCTAGTTTTGGGATGCGAAGAAGGAAGAAAAAGGAGGGCCGTTGCCACATACATCCTATCTTGTACTTTTCGATTTTCTAGCTAGAGAGAGAGACATACCTTTTGATAAGAATCCTTGAGAGTTTTTATACTTGTAAGATTTGGAGAAGAATCTCTGCCACACTAGAGAAGAATTCTGAACCTTTGTCATTTCTATTTTATATTCCATGAATTCTCTTTCGCTTGTTGCTGTGTTTTTCTGATTTCATGTCTGAGTAGATCCTCTTGCTATATCAAGGATTTCAATGGTATTCAGGAGTTGATGGGTTGAACACAAATAGAGATTTGAATAGATTGTCTTCACCACTTGTTAGTCTTAATGCCTGAATTGAACTGATCACTTAATTCATGAATTTAGGTTAATCTATTCATCAAAAGTGTAATAGGTTGCTAGAAGAGACTTTGGTGACCAATTTGTCCTTAGCTAACGACAGTTGATGTTAAGGCAAATTGTGAGCATATCAAACCTGTGCAATAATGCTTGTCTGCGATTCTAATGCAAAACGACAGTTTAGGATTTTAGGTTGTTAGATAAAGTTGTTGATAACACGACAGTGGATTGATATTACTTCTATGTTTGAGCTCTAGACTTGCGCTTAATTGTCTCCTGAATAGTTGTTCGACCCCTAACTCTGAATTTCCTACGAAAATACCTTGGTCTAACGCTTGTTTTATTTGAAGTTTAATCATTGTTTAAATCTGTTACTTGTTTCGCAACCAACAAAACCAACTTGTTTGCTTAGCTTTCTTTCACTACCTTATAGATACAAAGCGTAACACTGGTCCTCTGGAAATCGAACCTATCTGTATTACAATCATAAGCTGTGCACTTGCAGGAGAAATTAAAGCACTAAATCCAGTGTATCAGTATATATGCTTATCATTCCTCATTTAGGAGTCATACAATGCATATTTTTACTGGTATTCATTGTCATGGCTCTTCTTACTTATTAAAAGTCATTTGAGACATGAAGTTGTATTTTTGATCCTAATGGGACTGATTTCAGTTCCAAATTTCCAGATTTGGTCTATTGGATGCGGTTGATTAATGGTGTCTCTCAATGGATGAGAAACAAGGTATTCATGCTTCTCATTCCTCTTTTATGAGTCCAAAAATGCATATTTTTACTGGTATTTATTTTCATGGTCCTTCTTACTCATTGAAAGTTATTTAGGGACATGAAGTTGGTTTTTTGATCCTCATGGGACTCATTTAAATTCCAAATTCCCGTTTTAGGTTTTTTGGATATAGTTGATTAATAATGTCTCCTAATGAATGAGTAACAAGGTATACATGCTTCTTATTCCTCATTTAGGAGTCCTAAAATGCATATTTTTACTCGTATTGATTGTCATGGCCTTTCTTACTCATTAAAAGTCATTTGGGGACAATAAGTTGCTTTTATGATCCTTATGAGACTTATTTTTGTTCCAAATTCCCGTTTTTGGTCTATTTGATGTGGTTGATTAATGGTGTCTCCCAATGAATGAGATACAAGGTATAGGTGCTTCTCATTCCTTGTTAATGAGTCCTTAAATGCATATTTCTACTGGTAATCACTGCCAAGATCCTTCTTAATAATTAAAAGTCATATTGGGACATGAAGTTGCTTTTCTGATCCTCATGGGACTTATTTTGGTTTCAGCTTCCCGTTTTTGGTCTACCGGATGTGGTTGTTTAATGGTGCCACCCAATGAATGAGAAGCAAGGTATAGGTGAATCTCATTCCTTATTTAGGAGGCCTAAAATGCATATATCTACTGGTATTCATTGTTATGAGCCTTCTTGTTAGGGTCAAAACCCAGCCCTCGAAGATTGATGGATCGAGAAGTCTAAATACTAATACGAAATGCTTATCCGAGGATCGGAGCAGCTAGCCAAGTTCCTCGAGGAAGGTATGGGCTAGCTAGAAACTCATTCAAAGACATGGAAGCTCATTTGCCACTAGGCAGTCCGCCACTAGGCAATCTTGGAGCGGCACGCCACTTCGTCCATGCTCATGGACAGCGCACAATTTAACTCGGCCGTACTACGGCCCGGCCGCCACTTGAGATCAGGCTGCCATTTAACTTGGCCATGTTCTGGCCTGGCCACCAGTTAGCACAGATGCTCAGGCCAAGCCCTCATTCACGATCAGGCCACCCTTTCCTCCGTATCAGACCAGGCCGCCAGTTTCCCTTCCCCGGACCAGGCAGCCCCCGATGCTCTCTCTCTCTCTCTCTAGGACGAGGTTGCCCGTTCCTCCTCCCAGGTTGCCAGTCTTCCTCCTCTTGGCCATCCCGCCACCTTTTCCTCTTGGCCAGCCCGCCACCTTTTCCTCTTGGCCAGCCCGCAACCTTTTTCCTCTTGGCCGGCCCACCACCTTTCCCTCCTTGAACCAGCCTGCCACCTTTTCTTCCTCGGACCAGCCCACAAAGTCTTTCTCCTCAGACCAGCCCGACACCTTTCTTCCTCAGATATTTCCTGATGGGAATCAGGACATGGACCACACCACCGGACCAGAGACAGGGACCGTGGGACGGGATATGTCGACCGTATCATCTACCGTATCTACCCAACGCGTCCTCGGAGCGAGTTGAGGAGGGATCTCCGACCAAATGATTGAATCCTTGACCCAGAGTGCGGAATCAACACACAAGTTGAAAAGAGAGTGAGAATGGTCAAGACAGATTGTCCTGAGTTCGAATGGAATCAGTAGATGGTCGAGAAACGAACTTTCTCGACCATAGAGCACAGTCGGACCAGGATATGGACTTGTTCCAAGGGCCATTCACTAAGCAGGGATTAAAAGAGCTTCAGACTCAAGTCCAGACCATGGTTCAAGGAAATACTCGAGGGCTGGAACATTCGGCTGGCACTGATGGACCGACCTGTTGGACCATGAACCAGGCCCTTGCGACCGAGTAGCGCAAGGGGCACTTTGCGGTAGTTTAAGGGACACCCTTGACCAGTCTACTTGCCAGCTATTTTAGCTGATTTCTATGTCTTAGTTTCATCATTTGCATTTATTTCTTTGACTAAAAACTCTATAAGTACTTGGTAATTTCGAATGAAAAAAAAACTTTTGAGAAATCGAGGTTCTCTAGAGAAATCGAGTTTCTCTTTGTTCTTTGTTGTTGGCAAGGGGTACTTCCACAACAAAACCTCTCTAGGGTGTCGTGGGGAGTCAAATCCACTGCCCAAAAGAGTAGAAATACTGGAGGAATTCAGCAGCCTCTAACGGTCCCATATGATCCATCCCTGGCCGTGAGTGCTAGTAGCCTCTGGACCCAAATTCTATCCAACGTCAGTTCCACAAGGAGTGAAAATCCAAACAAGCGTTTTATCAAAATTCGGACAAGGGATTTATATAGCCCGCCAAGTCTTCCTTCTTGGACAAGCCCACCACTATCTCCTCAGACGAGCACGCCAAGTAGCTCTCAGCTTGACGTTCATCTCTTCTTCATAAGAAATGGGCAGGCTGTAATTTGTACGAGAAACAGGCGGGCTTAAAGTTCATACGAAAGAAACGGGCGGGCTGAATGTTCATACGATAGAAACGGGCGCGATGAATGTTCAAATGAAAGAAAGGGGAGGGCTGAAACTTCATACGAAAGAAAAGGGCAGGCTGAAAGTTCATATGAACAATTTATGGCGAGCTAAAGGCTTAGTTCGGAATGGCTTGGGTCAGAAAACTGTTCATCCGGGATTATCCGCAAAAAACAATATTAACGGAACATTGTTCACGAACCGGATAATCGAAAAGACGAAGATTCGGTTTAACGAAAGACGGATTCGGGTTACTGTTCATAAAAACACTGTTCATGAGAAACTGTTCGCGACACTGTTCACGAACCCATCCAATAACCGGGAAAAGAGTCCAAGCAAGGCGGAAGACCGAATCAGGGAAAATCGAACCAAACAGGAGGCGGGCTGAATCACAACCAGACTAAGAGGCGGCCTGCTAAGGAATTGAGCTTTGGATCAAGCCAAAAATCTATCTAAGTCGGCGGATGGAGGATTAAAAGGTGTCCCACATCGCTAATAAGCTTCTTCAACACCCTAGGTTTCCCACTATATATATGATACCTTGTATTAGGTTTAAATCCATCAAGTTCCGACTATTAGACTTTTCTATTGTAAGACATTAAGCTTTTACGAGAATTCTTGTACTTTGACAAAAAGGTCACTAAATACAAAAAAGTTTTGATCTTGGTCCTTGATTTCTTTTAAAATAAGATTTTTGACCCCCCATTTATTATAAGTTTTGATTGTGTGAGTTTTGACTCTCACAGTTTGGCACCGTATGTGGGGACGAGAATTATTCTAAACCCTAAGGGCAAAAGGATACGTGAAAGAAAGCAATGTCTGGAGACAGAGTAAACAACGACAGAAACAACGGAGCAAATGATGAACCCGGCGGAGCGGCGGTTTCCATGTTGGCAAGGGGTACTTCCACAACAAAACCTCCCTAGGGTATCGTGGTGAGTCATATCCACGGCCCAAAGGAGTGGTAATAATAGAGGAATTCCACAGCCTCTAACGGTCTCATACGATCCATCCCTGGCCGTGAGTGGTAGTAGCTTCCGGACCAAAATTCTATCCAACGTCAGTTCCACAAGAAGTGAAAATCCGGAGAAAGGTTTTATCAAGTGGTATCAAAGCCACTCCTTGTTGGTAACCTTAAATCCATCTTCTCATCTTTCCATTTTTTTTTCTTTAAAAACAAAATTCTTATCTGTCTATCTGATCAAACTAGTTGAGCCGACCATATTTAACAAAAAAAAAACAAAGTGAAAAGATCTAGGAGAAATCGGATCAGGTTTGGTTAATCAGCTAGAAAAAGAAAATCTTGCAATCTTACTATCTTCCTTTCTTTCTTGGGGTTGGAACATTTGTCGATTGCATAGGGTTTTTTGCTTAGAACATTGAGAAATATATCAGAGAATTCACCCAAAATCGTGAGCCAAACACTTGAGAGACAAGACACATATCTACCTAACTCATGCGTTCTGTGTTTCAGGGAGGAAAGATGGCTAGGAATGAGTCTATTAGAAGTCGGTTTGACTAATGAACAGCTAACCTATCTGAATGAGCATTTTATTCAAGTTATAAATGCAGGTTTGGAGGGAATCCACAAGAGGGTAGATAGAGTCCAGGAGGATCAACAAGGCCGGCAAGGCTATACTCCAAGAAGGACCCGGAGCAGAGGAAGAACCAACCAATCGGATGAGGAAGAAGAAGAAGAGGAGCGAGTGGAGACTCGATCGATGCAACCTAGGAGAGGTCAAAGAGTGAGGGAAGAGGAAAATCCTTCTGCCAGAAGGACAACCGATAACAATCTTGGTGGACTCAGACTAGAGATTCCATCCTTCCTAGGAAAGAACGATCCAGACGCCTACCTTGAGTGGGTAAAAAAGGTAGAACTCACTTTTGACTGCCAGAACTTTTCAAAGATGAAAAATGTTAGATTAGCAGCTTCTAAGTTTGGAGGTTATGCGATTAATTGGTATGACCAGGTAGTAGCTCTAAGAAGGAGAGCTTCTGCTCCACCTATTGATACTTGAGCCTACTAACGAGAAAGCGTTTTGTTCCTAGTTATTATCACAGGGAACTCCACCAGAAGCTGAGGCGATTGGCACAAAGAACAAGAAGTGTGGAAGACTACTTTCAGGACATGAAGACTCTAATGCTGAAGGCCAATATTGAGGAAGAGGATGAGGCAACCATGGCTCGATTCTTGGCCGAGATATCATAGACCGGATGCCGTTGCAAGAATTCGGAAGCATAGAACAGATGGTCCATAAGGCCATTCTGATTGAACAGCAGACCAAGAGGAGGGAATTCGTCAAACCAACTTACCCACGTAGGGCCAGCTATCAAGCCGCTTCTACACCAAAGCCTGTCTCGCAAGAAAAAGTTCCAATGCAAAACCAATTTCCTGTTTCTTCTTTTAGAACTAACCAACCATCTCACTTTGATAAAGGCAAAGCCGTGGAATCCACAAGCAGGGCTAGAGACATTCGATGTTTCAAGTGTTAGGCACTAGGAAATTATGCTAACAAGTGTCCGAATCAGAAGGTGATGATCTTCCTGGTGAATGGAGAGATCGAGTCCGAGGAAGAAAAAGAAGACACCGGTCCTATTTTTGATGAAGAGAATGAGCCTCTTGATCTTCCAGCTCAGGGACAGCTCTTGGTCACCAGACACACCCTTAGCGTGCAATCCAAACCCGAGGAGACAGAACAAAGGGAGAACCTCTTTCACTCCAGATGCATCGTGCAAGACAAGGTATGTCCTTGATAATAGATGGAGGTAGCTGTACTAATGTAGCTAGTGTTTCCCTTGTCAGGAAGCTAGGCCTACAAACGCAAACACATCCACACCCCTTCAAACTAGAATGGTTGGATGAGAACGGAGAACTACAAGTTAAGGAGCAAGTTACCTTTCCACTAACCATATGAAGGTACGCGGATGAGGTGGAGTGCAGTGTACTGCCCATGGATGCCAGCCATATCCTCCTTCGAAGACCGTGGAAATTTGACAAGAAGGCTGTTCATGATGGCTTCACTAACCGCCACTCATTTGATCATGATGGTAAGAGGATCACCTTGGTTCCATTAACCCCATCCGAGGTACATCAGGACCAGCTCCAGCTTCGGACAAGACGAGAACTAGACAAGAAAGGTAAGGCACCAGTCAAAGAATCCAGCCTTCTGATCAAGACCAACCAGGTTAGGAAATATAACCCATTTCAAACTCAATATATATTGCTTTCTTTCTAAGAAAAACTGACGTTACTAACCTTCCACCGGAAATTCCGAGTGAACTTAAAAGGTTGTTGGACAGGATCAGAGATGTGTTTCCTGAAGAGAACCCTAGTGACCTTCATCTTATCCATGGGATTAAGCACCAAATCGATTTGCTTTCAGGAGCTTCTCTGCCCAACCGACCGGCCTATAGGACCAATTCAGTGGAAACCAAGGAATTGCAAAGGCAAGTGGAAGAACTCATGAATAAAGGATTCTTCCGGGAGAGCTTAAGCCTGTGTGTTGTGCCAGTCCTGCTGGTCCCAAAGAAAGATGGGACGTGGAGGATGTGTGTGGACTGCAGAGCCATCAACAAGATCATGGTTAAGTATCGCCATCCTATACCTAGGCTTGATGAGGATCTTTTCTAAGATAGACCTTAGGAGTGGTTATCATCATATTAGGATAAAGGAAAGGGATCAATGGAAGATCACATTTAATACAGATAGACTGGGTTTAGTGTTCTATTTTCTACTGCAAGTGCACAGCTTATGATTGTAATACAGATAGGTTCGATTTCCAGAAGACCAGTGTTACGCTTTGTATCTATGACGTATTGAAAGAAAGCTAAGCAAGCAAGTTGGTTTTGTTGGTTGTAAAACAAGTAACATATTTAAACAATGATTAAACTTCAAATAAAACAAGCGTTAGACCAAAGTATTTTCGCAGGAACAACTATTCAGGGGACCATTAAGCGCAAGTCTAGAGCTCAAACATAGAAGTAATATCAATCCACTGTCGTGGCATCAAAAACTCTATCTGACAATCTAAAATCTTAAACTATCATTTGGTCCTAAAATCGCAGACAAGCATTATTGCACAGGTTCGATATGCTCGCAATTTGCCTTAACATCAACTGTCGTTGGCTAAGGACAAATTGCTCACCAAAGTCTCTTCCAGCAACCTATTACACTTTTGACGAATAGATTAACCTAAATTCATGAATTAAGTGATCAGTTCAATTCAGGCATTAATACTAACAAGTGGTGAAGACAATCTATTCAAATCCCTATTTGTGTTCAACCCATCAACTCATGAATACCATTGAAATCCTTGATCTAACAAGAGGATCTACTCAGACATGAAATCGGAAAACACAGCAACAAGCGAAAGAGAATTCATGGAATATAAAATAGAAATGAAAAAGTTTAAGAATTCTTCTCAAGTGTGGCAGAGATTCTTCTCCAAATCTTACAAGTAGAAAAACTCTCAAGGATTCTTATCAAAAGGTCTGTCTCTCTCTAGCTAGAAAATCGAAAAGTACAAGATAGGATGTAGGTGGCGACGGCCCTCCTTTTTCTTCCTTCTTCGTGTCCCAAAACTAGGTAAGTGGAGTTTCCATATCTAATGCGGACGGATGGAGCATGTGCTCCAGAGTGGAGCATGTGCTCTGAAGGGGAGGAGATGCTCCATCGGGTGATGATTTTCAAACTCAAGTTCTTTTCCTTCATTCCAACTCCTTTTTGCTCCAGAGGCTCCAATCCCTCATGTCTTCGCTTATAGCTCCTTAGCGACCTGAAACGACTCGATAAAGACTAAAAAGACTCGATATAACCTGCAAAACAAAGGTTATAATGAGGCAAAATCGCCTCATATCAACTCCGCCGGACTTAGACCTTTGTTTGTCCTCAAACAAACTCAAGTTTAAGCCGCAGAAGAGAGGTTTGAAAACGCGGGAACTCTCAAAATCTCAGCGACCATGATTCAATCACAATCTGCAGACCACACACTTAGATCAAGTGTAGCACATTCTCACCAAAACCAACCAACATCTTCTCAAACCCTATTCCATACTTGTATTCACAAACACACAAAGTTCACCATCCAGACAATAAACTCTCTACATTCAATTAAAGGGTGGCGTGAACTTCTCATCATGGGCACTACCTAGAAGAGACAATGCTAGGGATTAAAGAAGCTAATTTAGTGGTGCAGTTTCAGAGTGTTTAGAGGGTTACCGGAGCATATAGAAACTGCAGCATATTGCACAAAATAGCAAGAGAGAATGGACTCATTGAGGTTCCACAACCTCTAATCCGTCTTCTTCTCTTGAAAACTTTAACTCCTCAAATCTCGGTTCTTCCTTCCTTGTGGTTGACAGGTGCCAAGGGACACATCTTTGAGTTACTAACTCTCCTCTCCTTATCATTTTACACATTTTTTTTTCTTTTTTTAGGAGGGTTTTTACATGATGTGTGTCCCTTGAGCACGAAAATGTTGATCCATCGGCCCATATACCCCAGCAGGTCGTATGTTTCACTTGTCTTCTTCATTGGGTGAAATAGAGCGGGTGCTCCGTTTCAGAGCAGGTGCTCCCGAAACCATTTCTCAACTTCTAGTGGCTTAGCGTATATGCACTGGATCAGACACTGCCGCTTGGGGCGTGCCCTCTTATATGGAGCAGGTGCTCGTGGCAATCCTTCTCATCTTCTGGCGATATCTTCAGCAAGAGTGAGTTCGAGGTTGTGTCAATCCTTTTCTCTCCGATCTTTTTGCACATATCTGCACATATGGGAAATGAAATACAAGAGTGAAAGTGGTCTAAAAGGAGGTTAGGCTAGATGTGGGTACTAGCTAAAGATGAGCTAGCTATTCAGTATCAACAAGAGTGGTGAAAGGTAAAAGAAGTCCTGAATATAAACTTGTTCCCCTAGATTAATGCCCATAACAAGAAGATTTTAAGTTCAAATTATGTCTAGATAGAGTAGAGTTTAAAGTCTTTCTGATGAAACCTTAGTGTAGTAGGATGTTCTGGAAAGAGAGTGATCCGAGTATGGTGGTCCAGCTTGTCCGAGTACCCAAAGTTTTGCAGCAATGGTCACTAGAGAGATGATTAAAATCACATGAATGGCACAATAACCAAAGAACATAAACGAAAATCAGTAGCAATAAACTCTTTCCCCCACACTTACTTCACACCGTCCCTGGTGTGAAAGTAAATTTCGAGTCGGGATACAGAGGAAAAACAAATGAAAATGGAATACTACAATGGTGATAGAGTGGTGTTACTGCCGATCAGTGGGTGGCGTCGTCGGGACTCTCGCTCCTGTCTAGCCCCTGGCGATTCCTACCTCGGGAAGGTTGCTCGGAAGGTCCCGGCGTCTGCTCTGTGCGGACGTCTCTCGCCGCCGTGGTGTGACAGGAACCACGGGATAAGGTCTGCATGATGCGCTGTAGGAGACTGTTGTTCTTCCGCTGGGAAGCGATCAACCACTGCCTGTACGTTGTATCAGGCTCATCAGAGATAGGGGGGAGGTCGAACTCACCCTGAGCAGTGGTGGTGTGGTATGGGAGCATCAGTATGCGTGGGGTGGTGCATGGCGTCTTCTCGTCCTCCAGGTGAGGCGGTAGTGCTCTGGAAGAGCTGGTGGGGGTAGTGAAAGGAGTACGCCTGAGAGGGTCTGAGCAGACGAAATCCGGGTGCGGCATGAAGCGCAGGTCGGACTCAGGGTTGAGGCAGGTGATCGCCGGCTAAGGGACTCATAGAAGGAGGAAAACTCATATCTCAAACCCAATTCAACATGCAACACGATTTTTACTATTGATGGACTTTCAAGCCTTTTTCCAAAATTTTGCATGTGTCTATTCTGAACTCTATTCAAGCTATCATTGCACAAATCATCATGAAAAACATATAGAACAGTTCGCACAAGCAGTTCAGAGAAAGAGAGAGCACAAAACCTCAAGTCCCAAAGATGGGTAGCGAATGAAAAAGGGGGTTTTCGAGCTCATACCTTTGCTTGTTGTCGAAATCAATGGTAGAAACAGACTCAGGGCAAGAATTCGAGTGGTTTAGGCTTAAGAATCACTCAATTTGGTTGAGAATTGCAGAAGTTAGGATTTTAACAAAAACCAAAGAGAGAGATGCTTCATCCGCTGCCGGGTTCTGAGGGTCGGCATAGTGAATCCTCACTGAGGCAAGGCATTGGCGAGTGAAGCCCATGAACTTGGCTCTGAGGAAGATTTCAGACACCTACTTTTCGATTCGCAGTCGCTTCAACGTATCCGAGCACATGAACCGAGTGGGCTCTATCTTCACACCCAGCAGCGCGTTGTAGTAGAAACAATCGGTTTGGTCCCACTTCTCATCAGAGTGCACGGGGATGCTGTCATCCGGGAGCTCAAAACGTTCGCCTTCAGGGTGCGGCTATGGTGGGGTTCGAGGGTCTGCTTGGGCCGAGGTACTTGCTCCCTTTCCTTTCCGGTTCGTGTAGCGGAAGTTCTTGGGCTGCATTTTTCTGTAAACACACAAGAGACATCTTTAAACTGAGGTTTACACGGATGTAATTCACATGATTTTGGCAGTCAAGTTTGTATTATTGATGAACAATCAAATCGTGTGTATTTATGACTCATAGGAGGAAAACTCATATCTCAAACCCAATTCAACATGCAACACGATTTTCACCATTGATGGACTTTCAAGGTTTTTCCAAAATTTTTCATGTGTCTATTTTGAACTCTATTCAAGCTATATTTGCACAAATCATTATGAAAAACATATAGAACAGTTCGCACAAGCAGTTCAGAGAGAGAGAGCACAAAACTTCAAGTCCCAAAGATGGGTAGCGACTGTAAAAAGGGGGTTTTCGAGTTCAGACATTTGCTTGTTGTCGAACTCGATGGTAGAAACAGACTCAGGGCAAAAAATTGAGTAGTTTAGGCTTAAGAATCACTCAATTTGGTTGAGAATTGGAGAAGTTATGTATTTAGCAAAAACCAAACACAGAGAGAGAGACAGGTGGTCGCGATGAAGAAGAAGAAGTGGGGAGATGGGGAGTTTCTTTTTATAGGGAAAAATCGGCTGGTTTAGGGTAAAACCCATAGAAAATTGAAAGAATTTTTGACTGAAACCGAGTGAAAACCGATTTAAACCAGCCCAAATCACCTACCTGGTCGCGAAAATTGGATCACCCCAAAGGAGCATGTGCTCCGTTTGAAGCTGGGGTGCTCTGACGAGTAAGTTACGCCTGGAGCACCCTGGATGAGAACGAAGCAGGTGGTCCGTTTGGGTGCTCCTTTCTTCCTTCTTCATCTGATCGCCAAGAACACACATAACCTGTTTTTTTTTTTTTTTTCTTTTTTTCTATAAGGTGAAAACTAAAACTAAAAGTTAGCATAAAGAGAAAACAAGAAATTCAAAGTTAGAGACTCTTACCGGTGGGTTTCCTTCCACCAAGCGCTTGGTTTAAGTCACTAGCTTGATTTGGCTAGCCATTTAAGCTTGAGGTGTCGAAGAGCTTGTTGATGAAGTGGGATTCTCCATCGCTTATGACCACTCTAGGCACTCCAAACCTTGGGAAAATGATTGACTTGAACATTTTGATCACTACTCCGTCATCGTTTGTGGGACTTGCCAAAGCTTCTACCCATTTGGACACATAGTCCACAGCCACTAGGATATACTCATTTCCAAAAGATGATGGGAATGGCCCAATAAAGTCAATCCTCTGTGGCATTTCATTCCTCTTGTTTATATTGCCTTGTCTTTGGCATGAGTCACACCTAGACACAAATCCATGGGCATCTCTGAACATAGTTGGCCACCAATATCCTGCCTGCAGCACTTTAGAGACTGTCTTAAAAGTGGCAAAGTGTCCAGCATATGGAGAGCCATGGCAGTGGTATAAGATTTCTGGAATCTCCACCTCAGCTACACATCTTCGGAAAACTCCATCTTTGCAATGCTGTTAGAGGTAGGGCTCATCCCAAAAGTATTGTCTTATATCCTTCAAGAACTTCTTTTTCTTGTTACCCACAAATCCCTCAGGCTCTTGCTCAGCAGCTAGGTAGTTGGCTATCTCTCCAAACCAGGGTAACTTCGTGTGCAGTGCCTAATCGATTTGGCTGCAAAAATAGGGTGGAGCAGGTATTCCGAAATGTAGCGGGTGCTCCACAACTTGGCACACACTTATAGCAAAAACTTGCTCTTCAGGTAAGCTGTCATCTAGGGGTATCTCTGTCTCTATCCTCATCCTAGATAGATGATCTGAAACTCCGTTCTCAACTCCCTTCTTCTCTACAATTTCAAGATCGAATTCTTGTAGCAAAAGAATCCATCATAGGAGCCTTGGTTTGTCATCCTTCTTAGGCAACAGGTATTTCACTGCAGCATGGTCAGTGTGCACGATTACTTTTGACCCAACCAGGTAAGACCGAAACTTCTCAAAGGTAAAAACAATCGCTAGAAGTTCCTTCTCCGTGGTGGCATACTTGCACTGAGCCTCATCCAGAGTTCGGCTTGCATAATAGATGATATGCAGCTTCTTGTCTTTCCTCTGACCCAGAACTGCGCCGACTGCATAATCACTTGCGTCTGTCATGATTTCGAATGGCAACTCCTAGTCTGGTGGTTGCACAATGGGAGCACTGACCAGCGCTCCTTTGATCGTGTGGAAAGCTTCAAGGCAGGCGCTATCAAACTCAAACTTTGTCTCCTTGCACAGCAGCTGTGTAAGAGGCCTCACTATCTTGGAGAAGTCTTTTATAAACCTCCTGTAAAAACCAGCGTGACCCAGAAAACTGCGGATTCCTTTGACAGATGTAGGTGGTTGCAAGCTCATCATGACCTCTATCTTTGCCTTATCCACCTCGATACCCTGCTCTGAGATTCGATGACCCAGCACGATCCCATTCCTCACCATGAAGTGGCACTTCTCCCAGTTCAGAACCAGATGTTTCTTTTCACATCGTCGAAGTACCCTGCACAAATTCGACAAACAGACAGAAAAGAGCTTCCATAGACGGAAAAATTGTCCATGAAAACCTCCATAATGTCTTCGATGAGGTCAGTAAAAATGGGCATCATGCACCGCTGGAATATAGCTGGAGCGTTGCACAAGCCGAACCGCATTCGCCTATAGGCGAAGGTGCCATAGGGACATGTGAATGTCGTCTTCTCCTGGTCATCTGGATGGATTGGGATCTGAAAGAAACCAGTGTAACCATCTAGAAAGCAGTAGTATGGGTGGTTAGCCAGTCTTTCAAGAATTTGATTGATAAAGGGCAATGGAAAGTGGTCCTTACGGGTTGCAGCATTCAATTTCGGATAATCGATGCACATTTTATGCCCAGTTACAGTCCTAGTTGGTATCAGTTCATTCCTATCATTTTTAATCACAGTAACACCACCCTACTTAGGAACTACATGAACAGGACTAACCCATGTACTATCGGAAATAGCATAGATTACACCAGCTTGTAGAAGTTTCATTATCTCCTTCTTAACAACATCCTTTAAATTAGGGTTTAACCTCCTTTGATGTTCTATAGAGCGCATTGATTCATCTTCTAGATATATTCTATGCATGCAAAGATCAGGAGAGATTCCAGTGATATCATCAAGTGAATATCCCAATGCCTTTCTATACTTCCTAAGCTCACACAAAAGCAAAGCAACTTCCACATTGTTCAGCTCAGAGTTTAATATCACAGGGTAAGTAGAGTTCGATCCAAGGAATGCGTACCTTAGCCCGGCAGGAAGTGTTTTAAGCTCAAGCTTGGAAGCTTTCAGCTCGCTCCAAGGGCCATCGACAAGACTTGACTACGGAGCGGGTGCTCCCAAATTCAGAGCAGGTGCTCCATCATTGTCTTCTGCAGTCGAGTTCTGCCCTTCTTCTAGGCTCATGTAGGCTACCATCCTTTCCAAACCGAGGCTTGAGTCCAGCATCTTTGCAAAACCATCAGCATCCTCGCTCAGAAAGCCATGTTTTTCTTCAGCCATACTCAATGCAACCTCCAATAGATCATTGGAGAGAACCTCTTCAACCATTGGGTCCGATATTGCATCATCACCTTCAATGGTGAAAGTTTGCCCATCCAGCATGGGTCTTTTAAAGAGTTTATCCATTTCGAACTTCACCACAATATCTCCCAGTTGGAGATCAATCACTCCATTCCTTACATCAATTAATGCACCAGCTGTGCAAAGGAACGGTCTACCCAAAATAAGAGGGTCTCTTGGCTCTTCATCAAGTTCCAGAACCACGAAAGCAGTTGGAATTAGTGTGTTCCCTATCATCACATGTAAATCCTCAAGGACTCCTACAGGCAGCTTTGTTGATCTGTCAGCAAAAACCAGTGAGATCCTTGTCGGCTCGAACTTGGTGAAACCCAGTCTCTTAGCTACAGAGTATGGCATAAGGTTTACGCTTGAACCCAAATCGCGGAGTGAGCAAGCAAAGATGTTGGGTCCTATTTGCACAGATAAGACAAACCTCCCTGGATCACCCATCTTCCTGAGTACTTTATTTTGCAGTACAGCACTACAGTCTTTTGAAACCAGCATCACATCCTCCTCGTCAGCCACTCTTCCGACCAGAAATCCTTTTATGTACTTTTTCAAAGATGGCATCATTTGGGCAGCATCAACCAATGGAATTTTACTGGTTGTCTCGAAGCAGCTCCTTACATTTAGCCTCTTCTAGGTCCTTACGTGATTTCTTAGGTGGGACTGGGTAGGGCACCTTAGGCTTGTAAACCCTTTCGGGAACTGCTGCAGGCTTTTCTGCAGGTGTGGGTGGAGCACCCCGATGGAGCATGTGCTCCGTCGATGGGCTGGGGTGCTCCATCATAAACTCTCCACCTGGAGCACCCTGATGTGGAGTCGGAGCACGTGCTTCGGACGTCGAGGGATGCTCCTTCGAGTTTTCTTTGCCTGGAGCATGCTGTTCTTGCTGAAGCATGTGCTCCTCAGCGATCTCTTTCCCTTTATCCGATTTCTGAGTTGGTGCTGTAGGTACCTGAAGTGTCTTCCCACTTCTCAATTCGATGGCATTGATGTATTCAGCTCTTGAATTTTCAGGTTTCCCAGGGAGAGTCCCAGGTGTTCTCTTGACAGCTTCTGCAGTTTGTGCAACCTGAACATCTAATTTCTTCATGTGAGTCCACACAGCCTCATACTTGCCATTCATGTCATTGTACATGTGATCAACCTTAGCATTGATTTTTGAAGATGACTTTTGCTGATTAAGCAACAGCTGCTGCATAAGGTTCTTTAAATCATCTTGAAAGGTGTTTGCAGAACTTTATGAAGGCTGCATGTTAGTATATTGCGACTTTTGTTGTCCTCCTTGGAAGTGATTCTGCCCCTGATTGGTGATGAACTGTTTCCCTTGTGAATTGTTGGAGTAGCTTTTCTGAAACCCCACATTCTGAGACAGCTGGTTCTGGCCCCCTTGCTGTTGTGGATATACTTGATCTTGTGGGTTCTCCACATTGGGATGGCTCCTGTAAGCTTGATTGAACCCACGATTTTGCACAAACCCTTGCCCATTCACATAGTTGAGCTCCAGCTGATTATCATCCTGGTCACCTCCAAACTCCTTAGATAGAGGTGCTTCTCCATTCTCATCAACAAAATGGACTGTCTTTTGGTTCCCCTTTAGCAAAAGGTTCACCTTAGCTGTGAGCTCATCAATCTTTTGAGCTTCCACACTATTTACCTTCCTTGTTCTGTCGTATTCAGGAGACTTGCTGCTGGAACTTGCAGCCAAGTTCTCAATCAGTTCAAAAGCACCCTCCTTGGACTTTTTCATAAAATCGCCATTACTAACTGCATTCAGAGCATTACTGTAATCCCAATCAACACCATCATAGAAGGTGCCCAGAATTTGTTCATCAGTGTCTTCGGTACTCCTTGAACCTTTCCCAAGCCTCGCAAAAGGCTTCTCCGGAATGTTGCTGGAATGAGGATATCTTGTTCCTCAAAGCTGCGGTCTTGGACTTGGTGTAAAAGTGACCCAAGAATGCTGATCTACACTCAGCCCATATTATCAAAGACCCAGGTGGTAATGACTTAAGACAGCGTGAAGCTTTGTCCGCCAAAGAGAATGGGAACAACTTACACTTCAGAAAGTTGTGAGGCACTCCATTTGAACCAGTAGTGCTGCAGATTTCTTCAAAATTTTCGATGTGGTCCATCAGAATTTCTGCAGGCAAACCATGGAATAAATGCTGCTTCACAAAAGTGATCATTTGAGGCTTGATATCAAAATTTTTCCTCTGAATCGTGGGTGGGAAGCTCTATTTTGATAAAAGGCATGCGGATTGTCCTTATCTCCAATCGCCGGCTGTTGCTGGCGCGGTTGTCTCAGTTGCTCCATCTCTTGACGAAATCTTCGCAGCTCAGCTGCCATTTCAGCATTGTCTCTGTCGGCCATATCAACAGTATCAGGAACTCGGACAGGTGCAGAAACAGGAGTAGTGTCTGTGGTAGGAACAGGAACAGGAGCAAACACTTGTGCAGCTCGGTTTTGCCTGTTTTCTCACTCTCTTCTAGATAACTCTTCGTTGGTCAGGATGAAGAGATTCTCAGAGTTCTTGCTCCTTGTGGTTCTTGTGGTCATGCACCTGAAACACACACAAGAGAGAAGAATAGAAACAAATTAGAAAGGTCTTAGACTGAAATTCAAACCAAGAAACAGAGGTTACAAATTGGTCCCCGTCGCAACGGCGCCAAAAACTTGATAGACTGGGTTTAGTGTTCTATTTTCTACTGCAAGTGCACAGCTTTTGATTGTAATACAGATAGGTTCGATTTCCAGTGGACTAGTGTTACGCTTTGTATCTATGAGGTATTGAAAGAAAGCTAAGCAAGTAACTTGGTTGTGTTGGTTGTGAAACAAGTAACAGATTTAAACAATGATTAAACTTCATATAAAACAAGCGTTAAACCAAGGTATTTTCGCACGAAATTTAGAATAAGGGGTCGAACAACTATTCAGGGGACAATTAGGCGCAAGTCTAGAGCTCAAACATAGAAGTAATATCAATCTATTGTCGTGGCAATTACAACTCTATCTAACAACCTAAAATCCTAAACTGTCTATTGGTCCTAAAATCGCAAACAAGCATTATTGCACAGGTTCGATATGCTCGCAATTTGCCTTAACATCAACTGTCGTTGGCTAAGGACAAATTGCTCACCAAAGTCTTTTCCAGCAACCTTTTACACTTTTGATGAATAGACTAACTTAAATTCATGAACTAAGTGATCAGTTCAATTCAGGCATTCAGACTAAAAAGTGGTGAAGACAATCTATTCCAATCCCTATTTGGGTTCAACCCATCAACTCATGAATACCATTGAAATCTTTGATCTAACAAGAGGATCTACTCAGACATGAAATCGGAAAAACACAGCAACAAGCGAAAGAGAATCCATGGAATATAAAATAGAAATGACAAAGGTTCAGAATTCTTCTCAAGTGTGGCACAGATTCTTCTCCAAATCTTACAAGTAGAAAAACTCTCAAGGATTCTTATCAAAAGGTCTGTCTCTCTCTAGCTAGAAAATCGAAAAGTACAAGATAGGATGTAGGTGGTGACGGCCCTCCTTTTTCTTCCTTCTTCGCGTCCCAAAACTAGGTAAGTGGAGTTTCCATATCTGCTCCGGACGGATGGAGCATGTGCTATGAAGGGGAGCAGGTGATGATCTTCAAACTAGAGTCCTTTTCCTTCATTTCGACTCCTTTTTGCTCCAGAGGCTCCAATCCCTCATGTCTTCGCTTATAGCTCCTTAGTGACCTGAAAGGACTCGATAAAGACTAAAAAGACTCGATAAAACCTGCAAACAAAAGGTTATAATGAGGCAAAATCGCCTCATATCACAGGGGCTTTATGAACGGTTGGTCATGCCCTTCAGCCTGACCAATGCAACATGCACCTTTATGCGATTGATGAACCATGTACTTGGACCTTTCATAGGCGAGTTTGCAGTGGCTTACTTCGATGATATCGTAGTATATAGTCGCAGTTTGCCTGATCATGTACAACATCTAGGCAAGGTCTTAGAAGTCTTGAGGGAGAACGATTGTTTGCCAATGCCTATAAGTGCACCTTTGGAACGGATACTCTAGTCTTTTATGGTTTTGTTGTAGGAGCAGATGGCATTCGGGTGGGTGAAGACAAGATCAAGGCCATCAGAGACTGGCAAAGTCCCAAGACCGTGGGAGAAATCAGAAGCTTCCATGGCCTAGCCAGCTTCAACCGACCGTTCGTACAAGACTTCAGTACCATCGCAGATCCACTGACAGAGGTGATCAAGAAGGACGTTGGGTTCAAATGGGGTCCAACACAGGAGGATGCTATAACGACCCAAACCCGATGCACATTAAGGCCCAATTTAATTAGGACAAAACCCTAGATTTCCCTCCCTTATAAATAGTCTCCTTCTCTTTAATTTTCCCTGTAAAACCTAATCACACCGAAACCCTGGTGATATATAGCCGTCGATTAGCCACCTTGAAGGAGAAGCCACCAGAGCCACCTAGAAAGACCTAGAAGGCAGATCCGACTATTTCTGGAAAAATTGAGAATTGAACTAGTTAATCTAATCCAATCAATTTGAAACTTGGTAGGTATGCTCTTGACTATTTTTTTGATCTACTTCCGCCAGGGGTTTATCATTCGGATCTGCATACTTAAAATTATTGTTGTTTCTTCGAGTAGCTGCGGAGCTGTGCTGGATTCACATCATCAAACCGCCTCCACCTTGCGAGGACATTTTATGGTGAACCATGCAGATCCACGGGACGGTCAGCCTGTCATTGAAAAGCCCCAAACGTCTTCTTTCCATAGAAGTCAAGTAATTTTCGATCGGAGATTTGAGTATAAAGTTATATACGTGTTTCCTATGAGTATTTGTGTAGTGCTGATCTGAGACCATTTTGTGGAGATGTGAGTTTTGGTTAGGCAAATGTGGTCTGTTTGACCTGAATCTTTTCAGGGAGCTTCTGAAATCATAAATATAGCTTTCGGTAGAAGGAGAACCGATTTGGAGGTTCAGAGCATAGGAAAGCCTATTGTTCTTCGTGGTTAAGGCTAAGGTGAGGGATTTTTGCCAAATTCCGCACTTTCGTCTAGGATGCCGTAGATGGAATCTAGTACAAAATGTGATCTGTTTTCTCTGATCGAGTCTAGGTTGTTTTGATTGTTAAATTGGAGATAAGGATAAATACTTTGTTTCTCATTCATTAGGAGACAACGTTAATCAACCAAATCCAATAGATCAAAAAGTGGAATCTGTAACTAAAATGAATCTCATGAAGATCAGGAAATGAATTTCATGTCCCCGAATGAATAAAACATAATTTTAAAGACTAAGAATAGTCATAACAATGAATATCACTAGAAATATGCATTGTTTGACACCTAAATAAGGAATGAGAAACATAAATACCTTGTTTCTCATTCATTGGGAGACACCGTTAATCAACCATATCCAATATACGAAAAAGAGGAATCTAGAACTGAAATGAGTCCAATGAAGATCAGAAAATGAACTTCATGTCCCCATATGCATAAAACAGAATTTTAAAGAGTAAGAATGGTCATAACAATGAATCCCACTAGACATTAGCTTTGTGGGACACCTAAATGAGAAATGAGAAGCATAAATACCTTGTTTCTTGTTCATTGGGAGACAACATTAATCAACCAAATCCAATAGCCCCAAAAGAAGAATCTGTAACTAAAATCAGTCCCATGAAGGTCAGAAAAGGAACTTCATAACCCCAAGTGCTTAAAACATAATTTTAAAGAGTAAGAATGGTCATACCAATGAATATAACTAGAAATTTGCATTGTTGGACACCTAAATGAGGAATGAGAAGTATAAATACCTTTTTTCTCGTCCATTGGGAGACAGTAATTAAACAAATCTAATAGACCCAAAAGAAGAATCTGTAACTAAAATCAGTCCTATGAAGGTCAGAAAAAGAACTTCATAACCCCAAATGCCTAAAACATAATTTTTGAGAGTAAGAATAGTCAAACAATTGATTACCACTACAAATATGCATTGTGGAACTCTTGAACAAGGAATGAGAAGCATAAGTACCATCTTTCTTATTAATTGGGAGGCACCATTAAGCAACCAAATCCAATAAACCAAAAAGAGGAATTTTGAGCAAAAATGAGTCCAATGAATATCAGGAAATGAACTTCATCTCCCCAAAATGCTTAAGACAGAATTTTAAAGCGTAAGAATGGTCATAATAATGAGTACCACTAGAAATATGCATTATGGAACTCCTAAATGAGGAATGAGAAGCATAAATTCTTTGTTTCTAATTCATTAGGAGACAACGTTAATCAACAAAATCCAATATACCAGAAAGATGAATCTGGAACTTAAATGAGTTTAATGAAGATCAGAAAAGGAAGTTCATGTCCCCAATTGCTTTAAACAGAATTTCAAGAGTAAGAATGATCTTAACAGTAAGTACCACTAGAAATATGCATTGTCGGACACCTAAATGAGGAATGAGAAGCACAAATACCTTATTTCTCATTCATTGGGAGACAACGTTAATCAACCAAATCCAATATACCAAAAAGATGAATTCGGAACTGAAATGAGTCTAATGAAGATCAGAAAGCAAAGCTCATGTCCCAAATTGCTTAAAACCGAATTTTAAGAGTAAGAATGGTCATAACAAGAAGTACCACTAGAAAAATGCATTGTAGTCACCTAAATGAGGAATGAGAAGCTTAAATACCTTGTTTCTCATTCATTGGGAGACAATGTTAATAAACCAAGTCCAATACACCAAAGAGATGAATCTGGAACTGAAATGAGTCCAATGAAGATATAAAAAAAAAAACTTCATGTCCCCAAATGCTTAAAAACAGAATTTTAAGAGTTAGAATGTTCATAACAATGAATAACACTACTAATATGCATTGTGGGACTCCTAAATGAGGAATAAGAAGCATAAATACTTTTTTCTCATTCATTAGGAGACCACGTTAATCAACTAAATCCAATATACCAGATAGATGAAGAGTAATTTACAAATTAACACACTTTTTTACTTTGTAATTACAAGAAAAGGCACTTATGAGGGAGAAGGCACTTTCTTCTCTTCTTCCTTCATAAAAGAGAATAGGAAAACCCATCATTACCCTTGTGTTATCAATCATTTAGTTTCATATTTAGTTTCAAAGTAACCAAAAATACATAATGATACAATTGGAACTAAAACAATAAAACACTGACATTGAAATTTACCTGCTTAATCTTGCTCGTTGATAGATCGAACTCCGGCGTCTGTGCTTTGCTCCCCTACCTTTTCCATGAATCGTCTTCTTCATTGGCTTCGACATCGTCTAGAGTAATCTCGATCCGTCGCTGTTCTGCTTCAATTTTACTGTTCGGAACCGTGAAAGTTCGAAATCAAAAGAAAAACGATGCAAAAAGTAGAATCAGAAAAGAGGAACACAAGTCATCTCCATGGTTGTTTTCTGGAAATTAATACAGAGGAATTGAGACGACTACGACATTGGACGAAGCGGTGGACAATGATGCAGTGGACAAAAATACTGTGGACAATCTGAATACCTATAAATTGCATGTCCAAAGGTTTTTGTCCATTTTTGTGTGTGTTCGACCATTATGTGGATATATATATATATCTGTACACAGTATGACCACAAACTTAAGTGGATCGTAAATTTGAATTTTGAAATGAAAAATAAAGTTGCCATAAACTTAAATCAAGAAAAATACATCTCCAGAGGTTTGTGTCCAATTAGAAGTACATCAAAAAATGTTATTTGAATACCCGTTTGGTGTTTTTGTTCAAAATTAAATGCATGTCCACAATTTCTAACCATTTAGGAGTTATCCACCAAAAACATGGAGAATACGGTTTACACATGTATGTGGGCATACGTCGGTGGACATGTTTTGTGGTTAGTGTATTTATAAAATTTTGTGGACAATAAATTTGAAATTAGATACATATTTGCCTGGCTAAACCACCCAAAATGCTACACACAATTTTTTTATTTTTTAATTGACACATTTTGTACTTATGTAGGCTCTAATGTTGTCTACTCATATTATTTTATATATAATTTATTCACCGATTTTCGTACATATAGTTTCAACTCCAAATAACCTTCCATGTGGACATATCCACCGTTGGTTCAGTCTCTATTCCAAGATCCATCATTTAATATTAGACGATGACACACTACTAGAGCATGTTGAGGACGAGGAGGAAAGACGATCATGTAGAGGATTCTTTCTTTATCGATAATGAAGATGATACTGATTCGGAGTCATGTGCACAACACGACCTGGACACTGCCGACGTTCGACCACGTAATATGATCACGGCTTATGAGCCCCTCTATTAGATCATCAACATGGTGGATCAAATGTACCTAAAATTATGTGTGGCGTTGATGAGCCATATCAGTCTGTTTGTCAGCATGTTTTATGTTCCTCAAATGATGCATTTTAATCATTTTGTCATCACTGGTGATGCCAACGATGGTAATACAGACTGGAAGTAAAAGTTTAAAGAAATTTGGTCGTTATCATATGGACAATGTAATTTGCCCACACAAACATTGTCTCCGTGGACAACATTTCGTGGACAACCTAATGTCCACCTGTCTTTGTGGTCACCAACCTAACAAGGTTTGTTCATTGGAAACTGAAACTTGCGGGTGCATTTTTCTTCAAACTCACCACATAGTAATCTAGTGACAGCCCCAAACTCAGATATAGAGAACTTCAAACTCACCCATAGTAATCTAGTGACATCCACTATATGTTCTGCCACAACCCATAAATTACAAAAATGTAGGACTCCCCAACAAAATGATATTTGGTCACTAAAAGACATTGTTATTGTGGATATAAAACCCACCAAGTTCAGATCGGAATTGTACATGTGGTTTTTGTATGGCCTTCACCTGAGCAATGACCACATTTGTTGGGGACAAGTTTGTCTTTTTTGGTTATTTATGTCATAAAGAGATGGTCTTGGTTAACTGGGATAGAAAATGAATAATTAATATATCTGAGATGAATAAAGGTAAGAAGAACAAATACTGTTAGCTTGGTGACCACGAAGATGGGTGGACGTTAAGTTATCCACGAGATGGGGTCCACGGAGTCGATGTGTGTGGGTAAATGACCTTGTCCATGTGGTGGTGACCACTTGGTCACTACCACATGGACAAGGTCATTTGCCCACACACACATTGCCTATGTAAGATGTCAGTTTTTGGACGTAAGTCGTGTGGTCGCGGTGTTTAACGTAATTCAATGAACGTAATGGATGTATTGTAATGGACGTATTATAATGGACGTCATTTTGTGGATGTAATATTATAGAGGTACTCTTATGGATGATATATAGACATAGTGTTATACATATTATTTTATGGATATTAAAATTATGGACAATGTTCATGGACGTAATCTTATGTTGTTTGTAGTAAGTATATGTAGTGATCGATGGTCGGTAATTTCGTGGTTAATGTGACAATGATCAGATGGTCGTAAGTGTTGTGGTAGCTAAGTTCGTGGAAGTCGGATATAAAAACATGAAAACATAGTACAACCAGAGACTTAATGGTTAATGTTCAACCAGCAAAAAAGTAAGATTAAATACAATAGAAGCCCACTATATGTTCTACTACAACCCATAAATTGCAAAAATGTAGGACTCCCCCACAAAATTATATTTGGTCAACTATCTATCCACCAAAAGACATTGTTATTGTGGATATAGAACCCACCTAGTTCTGATCGGGATTGTACATGTGGTTTTTTTATGACATTCACCTGAGCAATGACAATACTTGTTGGGGAAAAGTTTGTTTGTTTTGGTTACATATGTTATAAAGAGATAGTCGTGGTTAATTAGGATGTAATATGGATAATTAATAAATCTGAGATGGATAAAGGTAAGAAGAATAAATCTTGTTAGGTTGGTGACCACGAAGACGGATGGACGTTACGTTATCCACGAGATGGTGTCCAGGGAGTCGATGTGTGTGGGTAAATGACCTTGTCCATGTGGTTGGGACCACATAAAGAAATTTGGTCCCTACCACATGGACAAGGTCATTTTTCCACACACACATTGTCTACGTAAAGTATCAGTTTTCGCCCAAATATCATTTTTTGGAGAAGTCCTGCATTTTTGTAATTTATAGGTTGTGGCATAAGATATGATGGATTTCTATTGTATTTAGTCTTAATTTTTTGCTCGTTGAACTTTAACCATATAATTTTTGGTTGTACTATGTTTTCATGTTTATTGTTTATCTGACTTCCACGAACTTAGCTACCAGAACACTTACGACCATTTAACCATTGTCAGATTAACCACGAAATTACCGACCATCAATCATTATATGTACTTACTACAAACTACATAAGATTACGTCAATGAATGTTGTTCATAATTATAATATCCATAAGATAATATTTATAACACTACGTCCATATATATCATCCATAAGGCTACCTCTGTAATATTACATCCACAATACAATGTCCATTACAATACGTCCATTATGTCCATTAAAATACGTTAAACACAATGACCACACGACTTACATCCAAAAACCAATATTTTATCCTCCTCGCCAACTACCATTAGAAATATGGATTGTCGCCACCTAAATGAGGAATGAGAAGCATAACTACCTTGTTTTTCATTTATTGGGAGACAACATAAATCAACAAAATCCAATATACCAAAAAGATGACTCTGGAACTGAAATGAGTCCAATGAAGAGCAGAAAAAAAATTTCATGTCCCCAAATGCTTAAAACAGAATTTTAAGAGTAAAAATGGACATAACAATAAGTACCACTAGAAATATGCATTGTCGTCACTTAAATGACGAATGAGAAGCAGAAATACCTTGTTTCTCATTCAGTGGGAGACAAAGTTAATAAACCAACTCCAATACACCAAAAAGATGAATTTGGAACTGAAATGAGTCAAATGAAAATCAGAAAAACAACTTCATGTCCCAAAATGCGTAAAACAGAATTTTAAAAGTAAAAATGTTCATAACAATGAATAACACTAGAAATATGCATTGTGGGACTCCTACATGAGGAATGAGAAGCATAAATACTTTTTTCTCATTCATTAGGAGACAACGTTAATCAACCAAATCCAATATACCAGAAAGATGAATCCGGAACTGAAATGAATCTAATGAAGATCAGAAAAGGAACTTCATGTCTCCAAATACTTAAAACGTAATTTTAAGAGTAAGAATGGTCATAACAATGAGTACCACTACAAATATGCATTGTCGTCACCTAAATGAGGAATGAGAAGCTTAAATACCTTGTTTCTCATTTATTGGGAGACAACGTTAATAAACCTAGTCCAATACACCAAAGAGATGAATTTGGAACTGAAATGAGTCCAATCAAGATAAAAAAACAACTTCATGTCCCCAAAAGCTTAAAAAAGAATTCTAAAAGTAAAAATGTTCATAACAATGAATAACACTACTAATATGCACTGTGAGACTCCTAAATGAGGAATGAGAAGCGCAAATACATTATTTCTCATTCATTTGGAGACAACGTTAATCAACCAAATCCAATACACCAAAAAGATGAATCCAGAACTGAAATAAGTCAAATGAAGATCAAAAAATGAATTTTAGGACCCCAATTGCTTACAACAGAATTTTAAGAGTAAAAATGGTCATAACAATGAGTTCCACTAGAAATATGCATTGTCAGTCACCAAAATGAGAAATGAGAAGCATAAATACCATGTTTCTTATTCATTGAGAGACGACGTTAATCAATAAAATCCAATATACCAAAAAGATGAATCTGGAACTGAAATAACTCCAATGAAGATCAGAAAAAGAACTTCATGACCCCAAATGCCTTAAACATAATTTTAAGAGTCAGAATGTTCATAACAGTGAATAACACAAGAAGTATGCATTGTGGGACTCCTAAACGTGGAATGAGAAGCATAAATACTATGTTTCTCACTTATTAAGAGACAACGTTAATCGACCAAATCCAATATACCAGAAAGATGAATCCGGAACAGAAATGAGTCTAATGAAGATCAGAAAAGGAACTTCATGTCCCCAATTTATTAAAACAGAATTTTAAGAGTTAGCATGGTCATAACAATGAATAACACTAGAAATATGCATTTTGGGACTCCTAAATGACGAATGAGAAGCATAAATACCTTTTTTCTCATGCAGTAGGAGACAAAGTTAATCAACCAAATCCAATACACCAAAAAGATGAATCCAGAACTGAAATAAGTCAAATGAAGATCAGAAAAGGAATTTTAGGACCCCAATTGCTTAAAACAGAATTTTAAGAGTAAAAATGGTCATAACAATGAGTTCCACTAGAAATATGCATTGTCGGTCACCAAAATGAGAAATGAGAAGCCTAAATACCATGTTTCTCATTCATTGAGAGACGACGTTAATCAATAAAATCCAATATACCAAAAAGATGAATCTGGAACTGAAATGAGTCCAATGAAGAGCAGAAAAAAAATTTCATGTCCCCAAATGCTTAAAACAGAATTTTAAGAGTAAGAATGGTCATAACAATAAGTACCACTAGAAATATGCATTGTCGTCACTTAAATGACGAATGAGAAGCAGAAATACCTTGTTTCTCATTCAGTGGGAGGCAAAGTTAATATACCAACTCCAATACACCAAAAAGATGAATCTGGAACTGAAATGAGTCAAATGAAAATCAGAAAAACAACTTCATGTCCCAAAATGCGTAAAACAGAATTTTAAAAGTAAAAATGTTCATAACAATGAATAACACTAGAAATATGCATTGTGGGACTCCTACATGAGGAATGAGAAGAATAAATACTTTTTTCTCATTCATTAGGAGACAACGTTATTCAACCAAATCCAATATACCAGAAAGATGAATCCGGAACTGAAATGAATCTAATGAAGATCAGAAAAGGAATTTCATGTCTCCAAATACTTAAAACAGAATTGTAAGAGTAAGAATGGTCATAACAATGAGCACCACTAGAAATATGGATTGTCGTCACCTAAATGAGGAATGAAAAGCATAAATACTTTGTTTCTCATTCATTAGGAGACAACGTCAATCAACGAAATCCAATATACTAGAAAGAAGAATCCGGAACTGAGATGAGTCTAATGAAGATCAGAAAAGGAACATTATGTCCCCAATTGCCTAAAACAGAATTTTAAGAGTAAGAATGGTCATAACAAAAAGTACCACTAGAAATATGCATTGTCGTCACCTAAATGAGGAATGAGAAGCTTAAATACCTTGTTTCTCATTTATTGGGAGACAACGTTAATAAACCTAGTCCAATACACCAAAGAGATGAATCTGGAACTGAAATGAGTCCAATCAAGATAAAAAAACAACTTCATGTCCCCAAAAGCTTAAAAGAGAATTTTAAAAGTAAAGATGTTCATAACAATGAATAACACTACTAATATGCACTGTGAGACTCCTAAATGAGGAATGAGAAGCGCAGATACCTTATTTCTCATTCATTTGGAGACAACGTTAATCAACCAAATCCAATACATCAAAAAGATGAATCCAGAACTGAAATAAGTCAAATGAAGATCAGAAAAGGAATTTTAGGACCCCAATTTCTTAAAACAGAATTTTAGGAGTAAAAATTGTCATAACAATGAGTTCCACTAGAAATATGCATTGTCGGTCACCAAAATGAGAAATGAGAAGCATAAATACTTTGTTTCTCATTCATTGAGAGACGACGTTAATCAACAAAATCCAATTTACCAAAAAGATGAATCTGGAACTGAAATAACTCCAATGAAGATCAGAAAAAGAACTTCATGTCCCCAAATGCCTGAAACATAATTTTAAGAGTCAGAATGTTCATAACAGTGAATAACACAAGAAGTATGCATTGTGGGACTCCTAAACGAGGAATGAGAAGCATAAATACTATGTTTCTCATTTATTAAGAGACAACGTTAGTCGACCAAATCCAATATACCAGAAAGATGAATCCGGAACAGAAATGAGTCTAATGAAGATCAGAAAAGGAACTTCATGTCCCCAATTTCTTAAAACTAAATTTTAAGAGTTAGCATGGTCATAACAATGAATAACACTAGAAATATGCATTTTGGGACTCCTAAATGACGAATGAGAAGCATAAATACCTTTTTTCTCATGCATTAGGAGACAACATTAATCAACTAAATCCTATATACCAGATAGATGAATCCGGAACTGAAATGGACTAATGAAGATCAGAAAAAGAAGTCTATGTCTCCAAATACTTAAAACAGAATATTAAGAGTAAGAATGGTCATAACAATGAGTACCACTAGAAATATGCATTGTTGTCACCTAAATGAGGAATGAGAAGCATAACTACCTTGTTTCTCATTCATTGGGGGACAACCTTAAAAACCAAATCCAACATACCAAAAAGATGAATCTGGAACTGAAATGAGTACAATGAAGATCAGAAAAAAAATTTCATGTCCTAAAATGAGTAAAACAGAATTTTAAGAGTAAGAATGGTCATAACAATAAGTACCACTAGAAATATGCATTGTCGTCACCTAAATGAGGAATGAGAAGCAGAAATACCTTGTTTCTCATTCATTGGGAGACAAAGTTAATAAACCAAGTCCAATACACCAAAAAGATGAATCTGGAACTGAAATGAGTCCAATGAAAATCAGAAAAACAACTTCATGTCCCAAAATGCGTAAAACAGAATTTTAAAAGTAAAAATGTTAATAACAATGAATAACCCTAGAAACATGCATTGTGGGATTCAAACATGAGCAATGAGAAGCATAAATACTTTGTTTCTCATTCATTAGGAGACAACGTTAATAACCAAATCCAATATACCAGAAAGATGAATCCGGAACTGAAATGAATCTAATGATGATCAGAAAAGGAACTTTATGTCCCCAATTGCCTAAAACAGAATTTTAAGAGTAAGAATGGTCATAACAAGAAGTACCACTAGAAATTGTAACATCCCGATTTCTGGTATATGTGGAGAGGTTAAAAGAATTGATTTGGCTACCTATGTCACCAAAGTGCACTTACCTGTTCGGTTGACCATCCGGAAAGATTTCCAGAGTTAAGCGTGCTTGAGCTGGAGTAGTGGAAGGATGAGTGACCTATCGGGAAGTCATTCGCGGTACTGTGTGAGTGAGACCAAAACACGGGGAATGGTCACGTGGTGATTGCAGGGTCAGTATATCATGACTTTCGAGCCTCCTGGTTAATGTTCCGACCATCGGACAGGGGTGGGGCCCACGAGCCCGATAGAGGGATGGGTAACTCACCGGTAGGGGCGGTTGGGGCGTTATATGCATTGTCGTCACCTAAATGAGGAATGAAAAGCATAAATACCTTGTTTCTCATTCATTGGGAGACAAAGTTAATAAACCAATTCCAATACACCAAAAAGTTGAATCTGGAACTAAAATGAGTCCAATGAAAATCCGAAAAACAACTTCATGGCCTAAAATGCGTAAAACTGAATTTTAAATGTAAAACTGTCCATAACAATGAAAAAACACTAGAAATATGCATTGTGCGACTCCTACATGAGGAATGAGAAGCATAAATACTTTGTTTCTCATTCATTAGGAGACAACGTTAATTAACCAATTCCAATATACCAAAAAGATGAATCCGGAACTGAAATGAGTCTAATGAATATCAGAAAAGGAACTTTATTTCCCCAATTTCCTAAAACAGAACTTTATGAATCAGAATGGTCATAAAAAGAAGTACCACTAGAAATATGCATTGTCGTCACATAAATGAGGAACGAGAAGCATAAATACTTTGTTTCTCATTCATTGGGAGACAACGTTAATCAACCTAATCCAATATACCAAAAAGATGAATCTGGAACTGAAATGAGTCCAATGAAGATAAAAAAAACAACTTCATGTCCCCAAATGCTTAAAACAGAATTTTAAAAGAAACACTGTTCATAACAATGAATAACACTAGAAATATGCATTGTGGGACTCCTAAATGACGAATGAGAAGCATAAATACCTTTTTTCTCATTCATTAGGAGACAACGTTAATCAACTAAATCCAATATACCTGATAGATGAATCCGGAACAGAAATGAACTAATAAAGATCAGAAAAGGAAGTTCATGTCTCCAAATACTTAAAACAGAATTTTAAGAGTAAGAATGGTCATAACAATGAGTACCACTAGAAATATGCATTGTGGGACTCCTAAATGAGGATTGAGAAACATAAATACTTTATTTCTAATTCATTAGGAGACAACGTTAATCAACCGAATCCATTATACCAGAAAGATGAATCCGGAAATGAAATGAGTCTAATGAAGATCAGAAAAGGAATTTTATGTCCTCAATTGCTTAAAACATAATTTTAAGAGTAAGAATGGTAGATGTACCACTAGAAATATGCATTGTCTTCACTTAAATGAGGAATGAGAAGCTTAAATACCTTGTTTCTCATTCATTGGGAGACAAAGTTAATAAAACAAGTCCAATACACCAAAGAGATGAATTTGCAACTGAAATGAGTCTAATGAAGATATAAAAAAACAACTGCATGTCCCCAAATGCTTAAAACAGAATTTTAAGAGTAATAATGTTCACAACAATAAATAACACTACTAATATGTCTTGTGGGACTCCTATATGAGGAATGAGAAGCATAAATACTTTTTTCTCATTCATTAGGAGACAACGTTAATCAACTAAATCCAATATACCAGATAGATGAATTCGGAACTGAAATGAATCTAACGAAGATCAGAAAAGGAACTTCAAGTCTCCAAATACTTAAAACAGAATTGTAAGAGTATGAATGGTCATAACAATGAGTACCACAAGAAATATGGATTATCGTCACCTAAATGAGGAATGAGAAGCATAATTACCTTGTTTCTCATTCATTGGGGGACAATGTTAAAAACCAAATCCAATATACCAAAAAGATGAATGTGGAACTGAAATGAGTCCAATGAAGATCAGAAAAAAAATTTTATGTCCCAAAATGCGTAAAACAGAATTTTAAGAGTAAGAATGGTCATAACAATAAGTACCACTAGAAATATGCATTGTCGTCACCTAAATGAGGAATGAGATGCAGAAATACCTTGTTTCTCATTCATTGGGAGACAAAGTTAATAAACCAAGTCCAATACACCAAAAAGATGAATCTGGAACTGAAATGAGTCCAATGAAAATCAGAAAAACAACTTCATGTCCCAAAATGCGTAAAACAGAATTTTAATAGTAAAAATGTTCATAACAATGAATATCACTAGAAATATGCATTGTGAGACTCCTACATGAGGAATGAGAAGCAGAAATACTTTGTTTCTCATTCATTGGAGACTACGTTAATAAACCAAGTCCAATACACCAAAAAGATTAATCTGGAACAGAAATGAGTCCAATGAAGATAAAAAAACAACAACTTCATGTCCCCAAATGCTTAAAACAGAATTTTAAAAGTAAGAATATTCATAACAATGAATAACACTACTAATATGCATTGTGGAACTGAAATGAGTCCAATGAAGATCAGAAAAAAAACTTCATGTCCCCAAATGCTTAAAACAGAATTTTAAGTGTAAGAATGGTCATAAAAATAAGTACCACTCGAAATATGCATTGTCGTCACCTAAATGAGGAATGAAAAGAATAAATACCTTGTTTCTCATTCATTGGGAGACAAAGTTAATAAACCAATTCCAATACACCAAAAAGTTGAATCTGGAACTAAAATGAGTCCAATGAAAATCCGAAAAACAACTTCATGGCCTAAAATGCGTAAAACTGAATTTTAAATGTAAAACTGTCCATAACAATGAAAAAACACTAGAAATATGCATTGTGCGACTCCTACATGAGGAATGAGAAGCATAAATACTTTGTTTCTCATTCATTAGGAGACAACGTTAATTAACCAATTCCAATATACCAGAAAGATGAATCCGGAACTGAAATGAGTCTAATGAATATCAGAAAAGGAACTTTATTTCCCCAATTTCCTAAAACAGAACTTTATGAATCAGAATGGTCATAAAAAGAAGTACCACTAGAAATATGCATTGTCGTCACATAAATGAGGAACGAGAAG
>FNXX01000197.1:0-25770 GCA_900108845.1 Iljinskaea planisiliqua | reverse complement strand
ATTAGTTGATTATATATATTTTTTGTAATATATATATATATATATATTTTTTTTTTTAATTTTTTTTTTTTTTTGCTTTTTTTTTTTAACTTAGATTCACCTAGAATCTTGCAAAAAATAAAATTAAAAACAAGGCTTAAAAGATCTCTAATCCTTTTCAATTTTAATTAGGCTTGTGTTTTTTTTTTGTTTTTCAAATTTCATTTAAAATTTTATTATGTTTTTGTTTGCTCATATTAAATAATTTGATATAACTTTTCAGTTTTACACATACTTCTTATCTAACTATCTTTGTTAATTTTGGAGTCTTTTTTTAACATCTTAAACTATTTTTCTCTTTCTAAATTTTTTTTTTTTAAACTAACAATGGAAACATAGATCATAAAAAAAAATATGTCTCACTGATTTCTTAATTTTCTTAGTTACAACTTATAACCTCACTTATCACGACAACCCACATTTTGGATTTTTGATTTTTTTTGTTTATGGTGTTTATTAATTTATAGATATTTAATTGTAGTTTGTCAGTACTATATAAGAAGATAATAATCTAAAAACTGAATTTGAAACTATATAAGTGATTTGAGTTGTAGCTATTTTCATTCTTATCTCTCTCTTCACTCTTCCCCACTTCCCGACCATTTCCTATCTTTAATCACAAAATCTAGCATTTTTATTTTGTTTTCACTTAAAATCACTTAAAGCAGTCTAACTCGAGGGATCTTCTAATCTTTTGGATCATTGATCCTAGCACCATCTCTTGTCTGTTTTTTCCAATTATTTCTGGTTTCCAACACTGTTTTGTGATATTCTTTCTATATATATTGATTTAAGCTTTAGATTGCCATTGTAAACAAAAAAAAAAATCAAATAAATAACTAAATAATAACAAAAAATTTATATTTTATTGTTCATATACCCAAATAAGTATTTGTTTATTGTAGATACCCTAACATTTGTTAAACTTATTTTGTTAGTACGCTTAAAGAAAAAGGATAACCAGTGGTTAAAAAAATAATAGTATAACCCAATCAAACCGTATTGTTAGTCTTTAAATCTAAATCGGATGTGGCGGAGTGATGGAACCAAAGAACTAAACGAGAGAGAGAAAACTCTAATATGGTAATATCACACCAAATAGAAACGATTGCTTAGTGATGGGGTGGTTGGGGTCTGAAGGTCTGTAACCACTTGATGAGGCAGTCCAAAGGTGACATCTTGGGAACAGCTTTGGGTAGTGGTCGCACCACGAGAATTATGAGCCTGATGAGATCTTGTCCGTATTGTGCACGGCAAGAGGAGAAACCGGGTCGCATGATTTGAAGTCAAGATCACCGCTGATTTGTAAGACGTCGTCGACTTGGTCGTTGTAGTAGAAAAGAAGATTGTCTCCACATGAAACTGTTTCTCCTCACTCCACTTGTCATAGAAGTCACTCTCTTCAGGAACCCTCCATTCTTGGGAGTCACCGACCTTGTAGGTATCTCCAGACGGAAGGATCTTTCTCGGTGGTGGTGGAGGAATCCGATGTGGCTTGTCATGGACGACCAAAACGACGAGTTTCTGTCCGGCTACGCATCGAGCATGATTTGAGGTGATGAAGTAGTGAAAACCTGGTTCCGTGAGAGTCACGACATCGTGTCCTGTGATGTGGAACAGCTTTAGGAGAAGGTGAGTTGCAGAATTCGTATTCCAAAGCACCAGAGACTTGAGTAACGTCATCGACGTGGGGATCGTATTCGAAGATCAGAGAATCCTTATGCGCAGCCCAACCATGATACTTGTCGTCCCTTGCTGTCCATCCATCCGAGTCTCCGACTCTGTAGATGTTAGAACCGCCAAGCTCATCATCACGACCGCCAAGCTCATCATCACGACCACGAAGCAGAACATTCTTCTTGTTGTCGCCATTCTCGATCGAAGAAGCCGAACAAGAAAGATTGCAAGATAATCGAATATTGAGAGAGCGTTGATGAATATGTTTGTGAGTGAGAAATAAAAGAGACCTCCTTTTATAAGGTTGTTTTGCGGAACCTAATACTTACCGTTTTAGGATTGTCATTAAGATGATGTAATTATTCTAATTCCGTTAGTAATATACATGTTTTCTTTTTCCCCTTTTCAACTTTGATTCACCTTATCTTGCAAAAATGAAAACCCAACGCTTGCTATTTCTAATTACTCTAGGCTTGTGTTCATTAAGATTAGTTGATTCTAATAACTGTTTGGAATTTTTTTTTTCCTTTTTTTTAACTTATATCCACATAGAATCTTGCAAAAATAAAATTTAATGCAAGGCTTAAAATATTTATAATCCTTTTCAATTTTGACTAGGCTTGTGTTTGATTTTTAATTTTTCAAATTTCATTTAAAATTAGGAATTATCCCGTGTTACGCGAGGATTTATTTAAATATGTTTATGTTTCAATTGCATTTTTATATTTTTGAAAATAAGTATATTTTAATTGTATATTTTTCTTTGTCCACTCCTTTTATTTATTTAGATTTTTTTATTTATTTGTTATTTTTTGATAAATTATCTTTATGTATATTTTGGATTTTTTGTTTTTCCACATGTATAAAATACACTACACCATAATAAAACAACTGTTTATGTAAACTATAACATATTTTTTTTTAGTTTTTTTTTGTTGTTAAAATTGTTACATAAGAATAAACATTATTTGAAGTTTGTAATGTAGTCATGGTGTGGCTCAATGAACATTATTGATTAACGTTCTTAATTTCTTATGTATTTAAGCTTTGTGTTTTTGACTACTACCCAAATAATATTGATTCATAGAAATTAGTAATATGCATTTTAAACATGCTGATGGAACATTTTTTGGTTGATGTGACTAGCATAAGAAGCCCCAAACTAATTGTTTCATTTAGTATAGATTTCAATATATTATTATTTGTTCATATTAAATTATTTGATATATTTTTTCAGTTTTACACATACTTCTTATCTATTTATCTTTGTTAAGCCTAAAGTCTTTTTTTGTTAACAACTTTGATTATTTTTTTTCTTTACTTAAATTAAAATAAAAAACTAGCAATCGAAATATAAATTATAAAAAAATTGTGTCTCACTGACTTCCTAATTTTCTAAATTACAACATACAACCTCACTTATCACTACAACCCACATTTTGAATTTTTGATTTAGTTTGTCTTTACTAATTTGCATAATGATTTTTCTGTTAAATTCATAAGAAAATATTTTAATAACATTATCGAAATAGCTAGGTCTTATTCTTAATTCATTAATTAATTTCATTTTTCTAGTACTTTCTTTTCTCTTGGAGATAAATTTCATCATAAATTTTAGACAAATCTCTTATAGCCATATGTAATTAATTTATATAAATATCTTAAGCATGTCTTTGTGTCATATTATCGAGCATTGGCGTATTAAGGGATGCATGGTCACACATGGAAGTCGGGGTGAATCCACAAAAAAGTCCAGAAACAACACTCAATCATGGTATCAAATGTTAGGGTCAGGTATTGCTCCCATCTCGGATAGTCATTTTCCCTAGAATAATTATATATATCCTTAAGTAGCAAGCATTCGACAAAGATAATATTTGAATTTTCATGAATGGCTAATTGTCAGAGCCACACTCAACGCTCTCGGGGAAAAAACCATCGCAACTTTAGGCGTGAATTTTCATGGGAAGCTGCTACACAACGGTTGATAAAAGCCTCAGATCTTAACCGGTTACTAAGAGCTGTTTGGAACTTATCAAAGAGAAATGCTTTTGCGTCATCTTCTATAAGTGTGGGGAAAAACTTGGAGGACATGTCTACGTATATGTATTTCTTGCCGTTTGGATGAAGAGTTGTGCAAAAATCTTGGCTTGTCTCTCAAGACTCCTTCCCAGAATAGTCTCAATGAAGACTTAACCTTGACTTTTATGAAAACTATAAATTATGATGTGTTTTATTTTGCCCCCATTTTTTTGTTCTTTGTATAATTAATGTACTTCATGATTCATTATATAGGTTGGTGCAATGTTGATTTGGTTACATATATGTGTTTGGTCTGACTTTTTTTTTTATTATTAGAACTCGCACTAGCACAATTTTCGTTAACATTAACTAATTGGTTTGTAACTTTGTATTAGTTTTGTGGCGTTGTCACTACTTTGGATGTAAACTCGAGTTTAAGATGATAAAAAGCTTTAAAAAAAACAATCTTCTGTTTTGGTTAAAAATAGCCCTAAGCATTGGTAGTATTCAAATTTGTAGCAACTGTTTCCCTTTAGTCATATATGATTCTCCTCGCTGGTGCTCTTTAGTAGGAAAAGAAATCTTAAATTTTCTATATATTAAAAATTTAATTTCTATTCAATTATTTTCTGTAAATGGTATTCAAAGATGAAATGATAAGCCAGTCAAATTGCAAATTCACATAGCCACACAAAATTAAGTATTTTGAATGTTTAGAATTTCTTTTCTTTCAAAGAGACAACCATTTCCTTATAGTGAATCTTATCTTCTTGTCGACAGAATAATCTCTAAGACAGAGAGTTTTTCTTCTCAGCTGACCTTTGAAAATATGGCTACTACGAGTATGACCTCCAGCAGAAAGGAGCCAATCCCAATGTTCTTGACTGACTTGTGGGTCATTCATGATGAATCCAGCAGAAAAAGCCATCGAATTGTTAAGCCGGTATGCATAACCTCTTATGTTTTAATCTCTATTTCTCTATAGATTCACATATGTAAAATATTGTATTTCATGTGATGCATTTGCTTATACCTTCATGGCATGTAACTGGGTGTTTGATTTTGTGCCTTTAACCTGAAATATGAATATTGTTGTTATTTAGATGGTGTAGATCTGGAGCCTTTAAGATTCAGTTTATTACACAATGGATAATGAAAACAGCATTACTTAACTATAAGCTATATGTATATGATGTTATATGATGTCTTTTCATCTACCACGTCAGATATTGTAAGTTTACGATCTGAACAATTTCATTTGTTTTTGTGAGTTTCTGAGAGATTTATGACTCATGATATGTACAAATCAAAGGGCAGTGTTTTGGAAAACTAGAATTTTGTTTCATCAAGTATGATGCCATGGATCTGATGTATGTAACTTTACTATTTGATTCTATTAATTACAAGAATGTAGAATCATGTGCATATATATCGTATAAGCTGAAATACTTTGATTTCGTATTTCTCTGCTTTTGTGGCACCAATTGCTCATATATAGGAGCACTGGCCAGTTGCTAGTAACATTCAAACCAATGAATTGTAAGAATGTTGAATCATGAGTAACTTGTGTGCTTTTAGTGATTATTTTCATACACTCTTGATGCATTCCATTAATCCATTTGCTAAATTTTGAATTGGAGTTAGAGATTTTCAATTTGATGTTACCCTTTCATTGAAGCTAATGAAAGGGTTGAGATTTTTCCTATTATATCACAAAAAAACCGATAATGACTAGTGAGTTATGTGAATGTGACACTCATCTTAACTTAGCTATAGGACTGAGCAGTATTAGATTGTAATGTTGTCTTGATTGTGATGTTCGTACAGTTCAGAGATACCAACATGTATATTAATGCATACACAAGACAACATAGAGATGGTTATCTTGGATGGTTTACTTTTGTGAGTGGTAGTAATTAATGGTTTCTACTATGTTTTAAGTTAAGTTGGATTCTTGTTGACTGCTAGTAGATTCTAGTCCTTCAAATAATTTTGACTTATCATATTGTAGTATCTAGTTTTGAATTCTTGCATTGTTGCTCATCATTGATATTTCATACTTCGTGAATTTATGGTGTAAAACTAAACATCTTACCTTTTAAAGTTTTTCCTACTTGTTACAGTACTACTTTAATTTAAGAGCAAGACAGATGTTTTACTCCAAAGCAGCACAGTACAGACACTTTCGTAGCATGGCGGCTCAGGTATAAAACCATTTGCCAAAATCTTCTTCTTCATTCGTCGATGAACCATCCATACATATATAACAAAAAATTATTATTTTATATGCAATTCCTATGTTAAAAGAGAAATAGCTGAGGAAGAGAACTCATGCCCTATGATTTTTACTAAGGACCATTTAAGCTACCATTTGTTTTTCACAAACTCATAAAAGAAACCTTAGAAAAAAAATCAGAGTAGAAACGGATTCTAGAGTGGAAAGTTTGAGAAAGTGGATTGAGCGAAGAGGAGTGCATGATTTCTTGCCCAAAAAATGTCAGCGATTCAATGTATTCAAATTTTATAGATTCAATCGAAGTGAGGATGTGATGCATGGTAACACGATATCACAAACCTCTTATTTTAATATATAAAATTTGGTATGAATATTTGTTTATGATGTTTTATGGAAAGTTTTTTTCTTCATTCTTTGAAGATTCTTCAAAGTTAAAAAATTACTCTTCGAATTCTTAAAATTTGGCATGGTAGATTAAGTTTGATGATGACATATTTAGGTTGAGATATTTGTATGAAAAAGTGAGTTTAATCTTAAGTAGCAATGATATATTTAAGGAAAGGAATGAAAATAAGATCAATTAAAGAAAGTATGAATTAGGAGTATGTTGGCTTCAGGTCATGAGGGGTCTATGGGATCGTGTGGTTTCGGGCCGGACAGATCTTCGGGATCTAGTTGATCGCAGACCATGAGGAACTTTTTACTGTCGAGTTGGTCACAGATTATGGGGGACCTTTGGGGTCGACTGGTTTTGAACCATATGTTAGCTTCAGACCATATGTTGACTTCAGGCCGTGAGAGACCTTCAGATCAAGTTGTTTTCGGCTGTATAGGATATATGAGGTCAAAATGCGTATAAATTATTAAAAATGTACACATGCCTCCTTATATTAAAAATGGGAAAATCGCATAAAAAACCTTTAAAATGACACCTATTTACACTTTAAACATCAAGAGTATTTCATTATCACAATAAACCTTTAAACTAAAAATATTAACACATTAAACCTTCAAACAGACTTCTTTGTGTGCACCGTCAAAATATTTAACGGTACTATTCATTTCCCTTAAATATTTGATGACGTTGCATTCAAATTTATTTTTAATTAAAAATAGTTTTGATTACTATAATATTTTATAAAAAAACATTTAAAATAAAATAAAATTAAAAACAAAAATCAAAAGAAAACATTTTCTTTTTTCAACAATTATATTTAAAAAATCGTTTTTAATTTAAAATAAAAATATTAATTACTATTTTATGTTTATTATAACTAAAATCATCTTATAATATTTATAAAAATTATTTAAACAAAAAAATATATTTATAAGTGAAGCTATCTTCTACATATTTGAAGTTTAAACTTGTTATATTTCATTTATTCATTTGATAGGTTAATTTTGAAAAAATAAAAATAAATTTGTTATGTAATTTATTAATTGAAAATACATTTTGTACAAAAATGCTTTAAATACTCTATTAACAAGTGAATACTTTAAATGCGTTTACTTTTTAAACTTCAAATATGTAGATGATAACCTCAATTATAAATATATTTTTTTGCTTTAATTTTTTGCTTTATAAATGTTTAAGATGATATTATTTATAATAAACATAAAAATAGTAATTAATATTTTTATTTTCAATTAAAAAAAAATTTTAAATTTAATAGTTGAAGAAAAGAAAATGTTTTCTTTTGATTTTTTTTCATTTTCTTTTATTTTAAATATTTTTTAAAAAATATTATAATAATTAAAATTATTTTTAATTAAAAAAATAAAATTTAATGCCACATCATCACATATTTAACGGAAATGAATAGTGCTGTTAAATATTTTGACGGCACGCACTAATAAGCCAATTTGAATGTTTAATGTGTTAATATTTTTAGTTTGAAGGTTTATTTTGATAATGAAATACTTATGATGTCCCTATTAAAAATAGTTAACCTAATTAATTGAGGGCTAATAACACTTCTATTAATGAGATGAATGTGAGTATCTCAACAATATCTATTAATAAAAAATGAAAGAAATTGAAGAGAGAGAGAGAGAAAGAATTTCTTATTTGAGATATTGTTAGGAACCCATGAAATACATTTTCACAAATTTCATTTGATTAGTTGCTTAATTTTGTAAAACAAAACAAAATATAGTAATATAATTTTATTAAAATATTAATATAAAATATTTGAAAAAACTTTTATGAGATTTTTGACTAATGAAAATGTTCTAATGGGTCAACCCCATGCATGTACATGCACCTTTTGTAATAAAATTATAATTACAACTCTTTACGGTTATTTATATTTAATATATCGTGTATATATATAATTCTCAAAATTCAATATATAAAAATTTAACTACGAATGGTTTAATTAATTGGTAAGACAATTTTTTATGATAACGTGATTAATTGGTGAGATATTTTTCAAAACAATTTCTCTAACTTTACATACAAAATGTTCAAACTATATATATATTTATCAATAAATTTAACATTTAAAAAAAATATTGGTTAAAAATCATAAAATATTGTTCATTGTAAAAAAAAATTTTTTCTGGAATTCTATTTGCAAGTTAAAAGTAGTGAGGGGTAGATTGAGATTACAAAGATAAGCATATTGGAATCATAATTTTGGACTGAACTAAACTAGATTACTTTAATAAAAGCTATTCCTTGCCAAGAATTTTATGCACATTGACACTTGATTAGAGAGGTTAAGATTTGACATATTAGGTTCTTTACATAGACCATTTAGTTTTGGAGACAAATTACCAATTTGAGACACGTGTCAAAAAGTAACTTTTTATTTATTTGAATCGAGTTCAATTAATTTATTATATCCTTCAAATTCTCAATTTATTTGGTTTCTAAATTAATTATATCACGTGTTTTTTGTATTCAAAACTTTGAAAAAGTTACTCTATTACCACTTAAATAGGATTTATTTTCTTAATTTAATTTACTTGTTTTTTTTATTTGACATTTTCTATATATATCACTGTATCGAATTACAAGTTTGTTTATGTAATAAGAAATACTGCAGTGTAATTAGAATAAAAAATGGATAATATTTTATTAGAGTAAGATACAAAGAGTGTGTTTGTCATCTAATTCAAAAGTGGGAAGTCAAATATCTACATAGGTTGAACCAAGAAAGATTGTATTCATATCCACAAAATTCTTTATTAATATCATGATTACTTAGTGAGATATTTTTTTAATTTTCATAACTTATATTATATATATATTGACTTTTTTTTGTATTCGACATACCATCTTAATCTTAGTTTGATTAAAATAATCAAATTTAATTTTTATGTATTAGTGGATCATAATGTAATTGATTATAGAGAAAACAATGATAAGAACCTAATAGTCTTATAGCATTTAATATTTGGATAAAACCTCATATACATAGATGGTTTTTTTAGGGGCTAGCATTCAGTTATGATGTAATTCATACACTTACAAAAATTTGTGTTTAGTTTTTTTTTTCTAATTTGAGATAAAGTTTTACTTAGATTCGGGTTATTTTTGTAGAAATATTGATTCTGGTTGAGAATTTAAAAATAAAATACAATTAAATTTTTAATTAATGCTATTTTAATATATTATTTGTGAATATTTAATTTTAAATATTTATATTTAACGAATATTGATTAATTAAGTTTGTTTTAATATAATTTTCTATATAATTTTTTTTTTGTTTGTAAAATTTGGTTTGGATTAAAATTGATTAACTTAAATTTGGTTATGTTCAGTTTGTTTTTTCATCTATAATATTTCTATTTAGCTTTTAGTTTACATGATAGAATACTCTTTTATAAATCACAAAGGCAGAAAAAAATAGAAGTTTATTTTTCCACAAATTAGTTTTTCATGTAATTTCTGTTTTATATTATCTAAATTAAATTTTGGAAATGGTATAATTAGCTACAATATTTATTAGTTTTGGATTTAAGATATATAATAAGCAAGCTTATGATTGGATATCGTGTTAGTCCTGCATGATTTATTTAGGATATCAATCGTGTTAGACATTATTTATTTAGTGTCGCAGACAGAGATTTATACTCTCTTTGTTGCTCTCTCAGTATATGTATATGCCATATATTAAGAAAGCTCAAACTTTTTTGTTTTTTCAAAATCATTAATCATGACTATGAAGGTGACTCACCAGTCTCAACTCCTGCTATAGCAATCGCATTTCAATCCCACAAATGTTGAGTTCGTCAACATCCTTCGCCAGAAAATTGATAGAAAGAAACAATCTAGTTTCATAACTGACATTCATAATATGTACGGGAATGATCTGGGACTTCTTCAGCACGTATGTCCTATTAGATTATATGAGAACTAATGGTTTTACTTCGGCACGAAGAAAAAACCTCCAGGGGCAAAAGAAGCTCACTCGAATTGACCGTGCCAAAAGGTAACTGGGTCAGGTAGATGGAAGATGACTGGGACTTTGACTCAGATAAAGGACAAAGATAGAGTTAAGATCGGTTTTATGCGAAATATAAGCTTCAAAGCCAAGAGCGAAACAGAGAAAGCTGAAATAATGACAGGTTGGGTGATGCATGAGTTTTTTTTGGATAAACCAGGATTTCAAGAAGTAGTTCTATGTCGAATCTATTTCAATCTGCATAAAGACAATGCTCAATGTGCTCCAAGGCTCACAACCAGAATGATTGGACTTGGACGGGAAGATGGTACAATGGTTGTAGAGGGTTGATATGCTCAAATATACCCTAGAGCTAATCTCTCAAATTAAGAGATCGATGTAATACTTAGGGGTCGAATTCCACAGAGACTCAAGATTCACACAATAGATTATTAGTTATCGAATTAAGCTAAACAAGAATGATTGTAATTAAAAGACAGAATGTAGTAAATCGGTTTGTAAGATCAATAAGAGAAAACGTCAAGCTCATGGAATTCTCAGGAAATCAGGAATGAAAGCAAATCAGTTAATCAGGATTCTTCTAATGTTCTAGAACTTGAAACACAATAATAAAGTAAACCAGCCGTCGCTGCGAAAACTATCTATGTCTAAAACCTAGAAAACCAAATTTCTTTGCGAGTTCTAAAGTGTAAACATGCAATAATCTCAGGTTCAATCTGTTCACAAAATCCCTAAATCAAATTCCTTTGCAGATAGGTATTTTGCTCATCTAGGGTTCTTTTCTAGCTAATTAACCAACTGTCGTTGCGAGAATCAACCTATGATCAATAATCTAACCTTTCAATTCAGATCAAGCATTAATCACAACCTAGATGAAGAACTAGTGTTTAGAATCCTTAATTAACCAATCAACTTAGCAATCCATGAAATCCCTAATGAGAAACCCTAAACCTAACTAGCAAACTACTCAGACATGGAAATTGAAACAATAAACATGATTGAATAGAATTGCATAAAAGAAATAAGAATAGAATTAATGGAGTTTTTAATCTTCTCTGAAGGAGTCTGAATTCTTCTCTCCAAAAGCTCTCTCTCTAGAATACTTGATAGGATAAAAGATAGGTCTAAACAATGACCTTAATATAATATAAATATCCTAAAAACCCAAATAGGGACTTATTTGCAAACAAGGAAAAGTCTGGGCAAATTTCATTTTCTTCAAATATCTTCAAAACTGGCGCAGAAAATTGTCTGTCTGATGGGTGTCGACCGACACCAAGTATGGTGTCGACCGACACCATCTCCAAAAGTGGTTTCTGACTTGAATTCTTCAGCACAACTTCCGGATTAACTCCAGAATGATCCATAATCTCCAAATAAGCTCCAAACGTACCTAAACCTGCAAATGACTCTAAAAGACTCCAAAAACACTAAAAAGACTCTATAATCAAGACTTATATCATGGCTAAAAACCATAAAAACCATGATATATCAAGGGTAACATTCAAACCCAGATGACTAGTATTAATCATGGTTTCGATAGTTCGATTCTTTTCCCATAATCTGTTGGTGTTGAGGATCCGAGTATGAGACAACCTTACTAGAACAAGACCCATTCCACTGCTCCATCCCTTGAGCTTGATGAAACTCCATCGGAGTGTCCAAGTATTGAATTTTTTAACCAGAAGCAGCAACACCATGATTAATACTGGTCATATGGGTTCGAATTTTACCCTCTACTAACTTCGAACCATCTTCCCGTCCAAGTCCGATCATTATAAGTGTGAGCCTTGGAGCATATTGAGCATTGTCTTTACGCGGATTGAATCGGATTCAGCAGAGAACTACTTCTTGAAATCCCGGTTTATCCAAAATAAACTCGTGCATCACCCAGCATGTCGTCATTTCAGCTTTCTCTATTTCGCTCTTGGCTTTGAACCTTATATTTCGCATAGAATCGATCTTGACTCCATCTTTGTCCTTTATCTGAGTCAAAGTCCCATTTATCTTCCATCTACCTGACCTAGTTACCTTTCAGTACTGTCTCTTCTTGTCAGCTTTTTTTTGTCCCTGGAGGTTATTTCCTCGTGACGAAGTAAAACACTCGTTTTCATCGAATCTAATTTGACTTACATGCTGAAGAAGCCACGGCTCTTTCTCGTATATATTACGAATGTTGGTTACGAAACTAGATCTTTTCTCTCTATCAATTTTCCGGCGAAGGATGTTGACGAGCTCAACATTTGTGGGAATGAAATGCGATTGTGAACGCGGGAGTTGATACTGGTGAGTCACTTTCATAGTCATGATTGATGATTCTGAGAATAAAAAAAAGTAGGAGCTTTCTTAATGAGGCATATACATATACTGAAAAAGCAACAAAGAGGGTATATAAGTCTTAGTCTCATACACTAAATAGAGAACGTTTAACACGATCGATATCCCTAAATAAAGCATGCATGACTAACACAATATCCAATCATAAGCTTGTTTATTAAATATTTCAAATTCAAAACTAATAAATATTGTAGTTAATTATACCATTTCCAAAATTTAATTTAGATAATAAGAGAAATGACATCAAAAAACTAATTTATGGAAAATATAAACTTCTATTTTTTCTCCGCTGTGATCTATAAACAAATATTCTATCATGTAACCTAAAACCTAAATTAGATTATATATGAATTAACAAACTGAACATAACCAAATCAAAGTTAATGAATTTTAATCCAACCCAAATTTTACAAATATATTAATAAAAATTACATATAAAATTATATTAAAACAAACTAAGTTAATCAATATTCGTTAAATATCAATATTTTAAATATAATATTCAGAAATAAAATATTAAAAATATTATTGATTAAAAATAAGATTGTTTTTTTAATTCTCAACCAGAATCAATATGTTTAAAATATAAACTGAATCTATATAAAAAAATTTCTCAAATTAAAAAAGTATTTTTCTAAAAACAAAAATTTAAAAGTGTATGAACATCATAACTTAATGCCTGTCCCTTAGAAAGCCATCTATGTATATGAGGTATTATCCAAATGGAAAGGCCATAAGTATATACGACTCTTATCATTTTTTCTATAATTAATTACATTATGATCCATTAATACGTAAAGATTAAATATATATATATATATATATATATATATAATGTAAATTATGAAAATTATAAAAATATCTCACCAAGTAATCATAATATCGATAAAGAATTTTATGGATATGAATACAATCCTTCTCGATTCTTCCTATGTAGAGATTTGACTTGCCACTTTTGAATTATATGAGAAAAACACTCTTTGTATCTTGCTCTAATCAAATATAATCCATTTTTTTTATTTTAATCTGCAATATTTCTTATTACATAAACATACTTGTGATTCGATATAGTGATATATATATATATAGAAAAATATATCGATTAAAAAAAACAAGTAAATTAAATATGGTAAGAAAATAAATCCAATTTAAGTGGTGAAAGAATAACTTTTTCAAAGTTTTGAATAGAAAAAAACCTGTGATATAATTAATTCAAAACCAAAGAATTTGTCAATTTGAAGAATAGAATAAATTAAATAAACATGATTCATATAAATAAAAAATTACATGTGACATATGTCTCAAATTGGTAATTTGTTTCAAAAACTAACTCGTCAGTGTAAAAAACTTTTATATGACAAATCATAAGGAGATGAGAAAAAAAAAAAAAAGACAAATCATAAGGAAGTGCCTAAAATAGTCGGCAAGAAATAGCTTTTATTAAAGTAATACAGTTTAGTTCAGTCCATAATTATGATGTTAATATGCTTATCTTTGTTATCTCAATCTACCACTCACTACTTTTGTCAATCAAATAGAATTCCATAAAAGAGTTTTTACAAAAAAAAAAAACATTTTTATGATTTTTAACCAATATTAATTATTTTTCTTTTATTTTTGTTTAAATGTTAAATTTATTGATATATATATATATATATAGTTTGGATATTTGTATGTAAAGTTAGATAAATTTTTTGAAAAAATAGAGCTTAAAAAATAATAACAAAATAAACAGAGCATCAAGGTGCAATTAGAGGCTTAAGTTTCAGGAGTTTTTTCTAAATCCAAGAACCTCTAGATCCCATTAGAGTGTCCCAAAATGATAAATCCATAAGAAGGTCATGTCGAGTCCAAGTAACACAAGGAAAATTAGATGCAGTAAGATTGAGATAATAAAGATTAGCATATTGAAATTATAATTTTGGACTCAAACTATTTTTTAATTTTTTTTATTTATAAAGCTATTTCTTGCTAAATATTTTAGGTACATGGACATTTAATTAGAGAGCTTATGTTTTGAGATATTAGCTTTTTAGTTATCAGAAAAAAATTCAAAAGTAAGTTTTGATTTATTTGAATTGGGTTTATTTAAATTTGGTATTCTTCAAATTCTCAAATAATTTGGTTTCTAAATAAATTATATCTCGTGTTTTAATTATTTAGTTTCTTTTTTATTTAAAATTTTGAAAAATGATTATTCTATTACCATTGAAATTAGATTTATATTCTTACTATATTTAGTTTACTTATTGTTTTCAGAATGAATATATTTTATTATATATCATTGTATCGAATCAGAAATTTGTTTATGTAATAATAAATATTGCACTTAAGTGGATAGTATTTGACATTGCATCCATATAACAAGAGTGTGTTTATCATTTAATTCAAAAGTGGGAAGTCAAAAACCAGCATAAGCCAAAAACTTTGTTGATCAAGACAGAGAACAACAACCACCCATAAAACAAGTAACATAATTGATCAACAACACCCATAAAGAACGCTATGTTTTCTTTTATTTTATTTTTATCTTGGTGACGCTTCACTTCCATCTTGCTTTATCACAGAACACAAAACCTGTCTTGAGATGTACCTTTCAAGCTCCTTAGAGACTTCTGTTAGCTTCAAGTCAAAGTTACTCCTGTACTTTTGCTTTGGGGATGGCGCAGTGGAAGAAGGGCCTGAGAACCTCCTTCGTGGGCTAGAGAACTTCCCCAATGAGACCTTGAAAGTGACAACCAGAGAAGCGGATGAAAAAGTTATGATTGTTTATATTCACCTCATTTGGTTTCCTGCACATAAACTTGGAGATGAACGTTTGTTTTGGTCTTTCAGGCGAATCAAAATCGGGGCTTTCATCTGAAGATGAATCTAATTCATCAAAAGGGTCCACTTCTGCAAATTGATTCTCCTCCCTCATCGCTAATATGTAGTCATATGTTCTCATCCCCTGCAAGTATTTGAGCACTGCTTGTCAAAGAACGAAATCTAAAGCAGAGTCATTCACCTCATATCTTGCACAAATGAAAAAGCAAGCGGCTTGTGTTCATTAAGATTAGTTGATTATTCTAGTAACTGTTTGGAATATATTTTTTTCTTTCCTTTTTTTTAACTTAGATTCACCTAAAATCCTTCAATAAAATTAAAAACAAGGCTTAAAAGATCTCTAATCCTTTTCAATTTTAATTAGGCTTGTGTTTGATTTTTAGTTTTTCAAATTTCATTTAAAATTTATTATGTTTTTTTTTGTTCATATTAAATAATTTGATATATCTTTTGCGTTATACACATCTTATCTATCTATCTTTGTTAATCTTGGAGTCTTTTTTTAACATCTTAAACTATCTTTCTCTTTCCTTAAATTGAAAAGAAAACTAACAATGGAAATATGTATCATAAAACAAATTATGTCTTACTGACTTCCTAATTGTCTTAGTTACAACTTACAACCTCACTTATCACTACAACCCATATTTTGAATTTTTGATTTTTTTTGTTTATTGTGTTAATTAATTTATAGAGTATTAATTTATAGATATTTATAAGAAGATCATAATCTAAAAACTATATATATATATATATATATATATATAAGATTTAATTGTATAAAAATTAAAAGTAAAAATATATTATTTAATATAAAAATATATTTTCTTCTTACATTTATTAGATAAATACAAGATGAGTTAAAATGTAGATGACTATTTTATTAAAATATTACATAATTATTTCTTAAATTGTAATTTTGTGCTATACATCGAATTAGAATCTAATGGATTTATTAAAAAAAATTATTCATCAAGATACTCACATAAAAACACTTTTGAAATAAGTTAAATTGCTCAACAAAACCAGAGAAAAAAAGCAGAGATTTAAAACGTGAATAGAGACCAAAAACTTCCACTGGCAATCTCACTTTTCCAGTACTTTTTTTTGCTACAATAGAGTTAAGTCTCTATAAATAAAACCCTCTCTTTAATGAGAAGGGAATTTGATATTATTTTCATTCTTGTATAAAATCACTTTTGAGTTGTAGCTATTCTCATACTTATCTTTCTCTTCACTCATGAGCCTCTTTATTCCTGAGACTCTTCCCCACTTCCTGACCATTTTCAAGTCATTTTAATCACAAACTTTTGCATTTTTATTTTGTTTTCACTTAAAAATCATTTGAAACAAACAAACTTGAACGATCTTCTGATCATTCGGATCATTGATCCTAGCACCATCTCTTATCCGGTTATTCTGATTATTTCTGGTTCCCAACACTATTTTGGGATATTCTTTCTATACTGATTTAAGCTTTAGAGAGTCACTTGAAAGAAATATCTCATCACATTTCCATGCTTCGAAAGAGTTACTTATTTTGCAAAAAATCTTGCCAAAATTGTAGATCACATCTCAGATTTAGTTGAAGTAATGAGAAAAACACATCAGCTTAGTGCATATTAAGACTCTGTTTTCCATTGTAATGTTAATTTTAAAATTAAAACATTCAATAAACTTTTACTTATTGCAAAATCTACAAAACTCAGTATACGTTACATTAACACAACAATAATTTTGACTTTGAAAATATATGTTTTTCTAGGTCTTTGTTTTGCCTTTTACTGAGGTTCTGTTTTGCATATTGCTATATTAAATTTTTGATTCTTGCATTCAACTATAGTGTAATAAACTATATTTTTATTTAAAATTATTTCCGTAAACTATAACAAAATAAAGAAAATGAACACACAAAATTTACAATAAAAAAATTAACAATTTATAGGATCAACCAGAGCACATATGATAGTAAAAAAAAAAATCTCATTAGTAAGTGCATATGGACTGAGAAAATATTATTGAAATAAAACTAACCCATATAAAAAGCCTGAGAAACCATTGAAAATATATTATTTAATATTTTTGAATCTAGGAAAAGAGACATATAAGAAAAATATAGAAAGCCAGAGAAACCATTGAAAATATATCATTTAACATTTTTGAATCTAAGAATAGAGACATATAACATGTTTTCTTTAATCTTTAATATTTTAAAGATTGCAAAGATGATTTGATTACTCTAATCCCGTCAGGAATAAACATGTTTTCCTCTTTCAACTCTCATTCACCTCATATCTGGAAAGTGTGTTTTGTTTTCCTTTTTCAACTTTGAAAAAGCAGTGTCAAAGGTTTTTCCTCAAGTATCTAAATAGTTGGGTTGTTGGCATCTACCGCCACAATGTACACTTCTTTACAGCGACTAGTGGAAATGATGGAGTGATTGCTCAATTATGTGAATATATTGGTATCTAAGTATGATTATCCAATGATTGGATTTTATTCGGGGATGGGTTGTTGGCCTGGACTACGAGTATGTCTGGCCATTTTGATGTGAATTAAGACTTATACTAATGATGTTACTCATGCAGCTAATCAGATTATTTGCTGTGACTAAAGAATACCCTAAATCTATGTATAGTCTGCAATGTCAACTCTAAGTTTCTCGAGATTGGTTAATTTATTCGGTAGTGGAGAAGACTGACGATTAATGTTTACCCAGGACGTGATCACGCACTGACTCACTATTTCTCAAGTAAAGTTTAATAACCTCGACTATGCATCATGCTTGTTTAATAACCTCAACATCATCATGCACAAATCACACATCAAACAAGTTCTTCAAACAGTTTCCCAACTGCAGAGTCTATGACGATGGGAAGGGTTTTGCCAGAGCCACACTCCAGGCTCTTGGGGAACAACCATCGCAATTAATAGAGCAACATGAGGCATGAACTATCATGGGAAGCTGCTACGCAACGGTTTATAAAAGCCTCAGATCTTAACTGTGTTTGCGTCATCTTCTATAAGTGTGGGGAAAAACTTGGAGGACATGTCTGCGTATATGCATTTCTTGGCGTTTGGATTTGAAGCTTCATGAACAGCTTTTGGTGCAATCCCTGGGAGATTGCAGCCAGATGTAGAGTTGTGCAAAGATCTTGGCTTGTCTCTCAAGACTCCTTCCTAGAATAGTCTCACGAAAGACTTACCCTTGACTTTTATGTAAAATATAGATTATGATGTGTTTTATTTTTCCCGCATTTTTTTCTCTGTATAATTAATGTACTTCATGAATTATTCTATAGGTTGGTGTAATGTTGATTAGGTTACATATATGTGTTTGGTCTGACCTTTTTTTAATTATTAGAACTCGCACTAGCACAATTTTGGTTAATATTAACTAATTTGTTTGTAATTTTGTATTAGTTTTGTGGCTTTGTCACTATTTTGGATGCAAACTCGAGTTTAAGATGACAAAATGCTTAAAAACATTTTTTTTTGTTTTGGTTAAAAATAGTCCTATGCGGAAGTGAGATATTGTAAACGACTATGAATGAGAATGGTAGTATTCAAATTGGTAACGACTGCTTCTTTAGTAGGAAAATAAGCCCTAAATTTTCTATACATTAAAAATTTTAATTTCTATTCAATTATTTTCTATAAATGGTATTCAAAGATAAAATGATAAGCCAGTCAAACTGCAAATTCACGTAGCCACACAAAATTAAGCATTTGAATGTTTAGGATTTCTTTCCATTCCGAGAGACAACCACTTCCTTATAGTGAATCTTATCTTCTTGTTGACAGAATAATCTTAAGACAGACAGTTTTTCTTCTGACCTGACATTTGAAAAAATGGTTACTACAAGTACAACCTCCAGCAGAAAAAAGCCAATCCCAATGCTCTCGCCTGACTTGTGGGTCATTCATGATGAATCCAGCAGAAGAAGCCATCGAATTGTTAAGCCGGTATGCATAACCTCTTATGTTTTAATCTCTATTTCTCTATAGATTCACATATGTAAGATATTGTATTTCATGTGCTGCATTTGCTTATACCTTCATGGCATGTAACCGGGTGTTTGATTTTGTGCCTTCAGCCTGAAATATGAATATTGTTGTTATTTAGATGGTGTAGATCTGGAGCCTTTTAGATTCAGTGTATTACACAATGGATAATGAAAACGACATTTCTGAATTATAAGCTATAGGTTTATGATGCTATATGATGTTTTTTCATCTACCACGTCAGATATTGTTAGATTCATTATCGAGTATTGTAAGTTTACGATCTGAAACATTTCATTTGTTTTTGTGAGTTTCTGAGAGATTTATGACTCATCATATGTGCAAATCAATGGCAGTGTTTTGGAAAACTAGGATTTTGTTTCATCATGTATGATACCATAGATCTGATGTACGTAACTTTACTATTTGATTTTATTAATTAAAAGAATGTAGAATCATGTGCATATATATCGTATAAGCTGAAATACTTTGATTTCGTATTTCTCTGCTTTTGTGGCGGCAATTGTTCATATATAGGAGTACTGGTCAGTTGCTAGTAACATTCAAACCAATGAATTGTAAGAATGTTGAATCATGAGTAACTCGTATGTGTTTAGTGATTATTTTCATACACTCTTGATGCATCCATTAATCCATTTGCTAAATTTTGAATTGGAGTTAGAGATTTTCAATTTGATGTTACTTTTTCACTGAAGCTAATGAAAAAGTTGAGATTTTCCCTATTATATCACATAAAACCGATAATTCTAGTGAGTTATGTGAATGTGACGCTCTTCTTAACTTAGCTATAGGACTGAGCAGTATAAGATTGTAATGTTGTCTTGATTGTGATGTTCATACAGTTCATCAAAGAGATACCAACATGTATATTAATGCATACACAAGGCAACATAGAGATGGTTATGTGAATGTGACGCTCTTCTTAACTTAGCTATAGGACTGAGCAGTATAAGATTGTAATGTTGTCTTGATTGTGATGTTCATACAGTTCATCAAAGAGATACCAACATGTATATTAATGCATACACAAGGCAACATAGAGATGGTTATCTTGGATGATTTACTTTTGTGTGGTAGTAATTAATGGTTTCTACTATGTTTTAAGTTAAGTTTGATTCTTGTTGACTGCTAGTAGATTCTATTCATTCAAATAATTTTGACTTATCATAGTATCTAGTTTTGAATTCTTGCCATGTTGCTCATCATTGATATTTCATATTTCATGACTTTATGGTGTAAAATTAAATCTCTTACCTTTTAAAGTTTTGCCTACTTGTTACAGTACTGCTTTAATTTAAGAGCAAGACAGATGTTTTACTCCAAAGTAGCACTGTACAGACACTTTCGTAGCATGGCGGCTCAGGTATAAAACCATTCGCCAAAATCTTCTTCTTCATTCGTCGATGAACCATCCATACAAATATAACAAAAAATTATTCTTTTATATGCAATTCCTATGTTAAAAGAAAAATAGCTGAGGAAGAGAACTCATGTCCTATGATTTTTACTAAGGACCCTTTAAGCTACCATTTTTTTCTCACAAACTCATAAAAAGTACCTTAGAAACAAAATCAGAGTAGAAACGGATTCTAGAGTGAAAAGTTTGAGAAAGTGGATTGAATGAAGAGGAGTGCATGACTTCTTGGCCAAAAAATGTAAGCGAGTTCAAAGTATTCAAATTTTATAGATTCAATTGAAGTGAGGGTGTGATACATGGTACTGCGATATCACAAACCTCTTCTTTTAATCTATAAAATTTGGTATGAATACTTGTTTATGATGTTTTATGGAAAACTTTTTTCTTCATTCTTTGAAGATAATTCTTCAAAGATCAAAAATCACTCTTCGAGTTCTTAAAATTTGGCATGATAGATCAAGTTTGATGATGACATATTTAGGTTGAGATGTTTGTATGAAAAAAATGAGTTTAATCTTAAGTAGTAATGATATGTTTAAGGAAAGGAATTAAAATAAGATTAATTAAAGAAAGTATGAATTAAGACTATGTTGGCTTCAGGTCGTGAGGGGTCTATGGGATCGTGTGGTTTCGGGCCGGACAGATCTTCGGGATCAAGTTGATCGCAGACCATGAGGAACTTTTTACGGTCGAATTGGTCACAGATCATGGGAGACCTTTGGGCTCGACTGGTTTCGGACCATATGTTGACTTCAGACCATATGTTAACTGCAGGCCGTGAGAGACCTTCGGGTCGAGTTGTTTTCGGCTGTATAAGATAAATGAGGTCAAATTGCGTATAAGTTATTAAAAAGGTACACATGCCTCCTTATATTAAAAATAGCTAACATAATTAATTGAGAGCTAAGAACACTTCCATTAATGAGATGAATGTGAGTATCTCAACAATATCTATTAATAAAAAATGAAAAAAATTGAAGAGAGAGAGAAAGAATTTCTTATTTGAGATATTTTAGGAACCCATGAAATTCATTTTCTCACAAATTTCATTTGATTAGTTGCTTAATATTTTAATACAAAACAAAATTTAGTACTATAATTTTATTAAAATATTAATATAAAATATTTGAGAAGTTTATGAGATTTTTGACTTATGGAAATGTTCTAGGGGGCCAACCCCACGCATGTACATGCACCTTTTGCATTTAAATTATAATTACAACTCTTTACGGTTATATTATTCTCAAAATTCAGTATATCAAAATTTTATTATTCTTAAATTATTATATTCTTAAAATTCTCAATTTATTTGGTTTCTAAATTAATTATATCAAGTATATTTTTCTATTCAAAATTTTGAAAAAAATACTCTATTACCACTTAAATAGGATTTATTTTCTTACCATATTTAATTTACGAGTTTTTTATCCGACATTTATTCTATATATATATATATATATCAATGTATCGAATCACAAGTTTGTTTATGTAATAAGAAATACTGCAGTGTAATTAGAATAAAAAATGGATAATATTTTATTAGAGGAAGGTACAAAGAGTGTGTTTGTTATTTAATTCAAAAGTGGGAACTCAAATATCTACATAGTTTGAACCAAAAGGGATTGTATTCATACCCACAAAATTCTTTATCGATATTATGATTACTTAGTGAGATATTTTTATAATTTTAAAAACTTATATTATATATATACATATATATATATATATATATATATATATATATATATATATTGTCTTTTGTATTCGACATGCCATCTTAATCTTAGTTTGATTAAAACGTGATTAATTGGTGAGATATTTTTCAAAACAATTTCTCTAACTTTACATACAAAATGTTCAAACTATATATATTGTCTTTTTCTGTATTCGACATGCCATCTTAATCTTTGATTGATTAAAATAATCAAATTTTATTTTTATTTATTAATTGATTATAATGGAATTGACTATAAAAAAACAATGGTAAGAACCGTATAGTCTTATGGCATTTACATTTGGATAAAACCTCATATACATAGATGGCTTTTTTAGGGCTAGCATTCAGTTAGGATGTAATTCATACACTTTAAAAAATTTGTGTTTAGCTTTTTCTAATTTGAGATAAGGTTTTACTTAGATTAGGGTTATTTTTAAAAATACTGATTTTGGTTGATAATTTAAAAATAAAATACAATTAAATTTTTAATCAATACTATTTTTAATATATTTTTCTGAATATTTAATTTAAAAATTTATATTTAACGAATATTGATTAATTTAATAAAAATTACATAAAAATTATATTAAAACAAACTAAATTAATCAATATTCTTTAGATATCAATATTTTAAATAAAATATTCAGAAATAAAATATTAAAATAGTATTGATTAAAAATAAGATTGTGTATTTTTTTTTTAATTCTCAACCAGAATCAGTATGTTTAAAAATAACCCGAATCTATATAAAAAAATATCTCAAATTAAAAAAAGTATTTTTCTAAAAACAAAAATTTAAAAATGTATGAACATCATAACTGAATGCCTGTCCCTTAGAAAGCCATCTACGTATATGAGGTATTATCCAAATGAAAATGCCATAAGTATATACGGTTAATATCATTTTTTCTATAATCAATTACATTATAATCTATTAATACGTAAAAATTAAATTTAATTATTTTAATCAAACTAAGTTTAAGACGACATGTCCAATACAATATATATATAATGTAAGTTATGAAAATTATAAAACTATCTCACCAAGTAATCACAATATCGATAAAGAATTTTGTGGATATGAATACAATCCTTCTCGATTCTTCCTATGTAGATATTTGACTTCCCACTTTTGAATTAGATGACAAAAAAAAACTCTTTGTATCTAGCTCTAATCAAATATAATCCATCTTTTATTATAATCTGCAATATTTCTTATTACATAAACATACTTGTGATTCGATAAAGTGATATATATATATATATATATATAAAATATGTCGATATAAAAAACAAAAAAAAAATATGGTAAGAAAATAAATCCAATTTAAGTGGTAAAAGAATAACTTTTTCAAAGTTTTGAATAGAAAAAAACATGTGATATAATTAATTAGAAACCAAATAATTTGAGAATTTGAAGAATAGAATAAATTAAATAAACACGATTCAAATAAATAAAAAGTTACCTGTGACATGTGTCTCAAATTGATAATTTGTTTCCTAAACTAATTGGTCAATGTAAAAAAACTTATATGTCAATTCATAAGGAGGTGCCTAAAATATTCGGCAAGAAATAACTTTTATTAAAGTAATCCAGTTTAGTTCAGTCCAAAATTATGATTCCAAAGTGCTTATCTTTGTTATCTCAATCTACTACTCACTACTTTTGTCTATCAAATAGAATTCCAAAAAAGAGTTTTTACAACAAAAAAAAAACAATTTTCTGATTTTTAACCAATCTTAATTATTTTTCTTTTATTTTTGTTTAAATGTTAAATTTATTGATATATATATAGTTTGGACATTTGTATGTAAAGTTAGATAAATTGTTTGAAAAAACAGAGCTTAAAATAATAATAATAAAATAAATAGAGCATCAAGGTGCAATTAGAAGCTTAAGTTTCAGGAGTTTTTTCTTAATCCAAGAACCTCTATATCCCATTAGAGTGTCTCAAAATGATAAATTCATATGAAGGTAATGTCGAGCCCAAGTAACTCAGGGAAAATTAAATGCAGTAAGATTGAGATAATAAAGACTAGCATATTGAAATCATAATTTTGGACTCAAAATATATATATATTTTTTTAATATTTATAAAAGCTATTTCCTACTAAATATTATAGGTACATGGACATTTAATTAGAGAGCTTATGTTTTGAGATATTAGCTTTTTACATTGGCTAATTAGCTTTCAAAACAAATTTCAAAAGTAAGTTTTGATTTATTTGAATTGGATTTATTTAACTTTGGTATTCTTCAAATTCTCAAATTATTTGGTTTCAAAATAAATTATATCACGTATTTTAATTATTTAATTTCTTATTTGTTTAAAATTTTGAAAAATGGTTATTCTATTACCATTGAAATTAGATTTATATTCTTACTATATTTAGTTTAGTAATTGTTTTCAGAATGAATATATTTTATTATATATCATTGTATCGAATCACAAATTTGTTTATGTAATAAGAAATATTGCAGTTCAGAATAAAAGTGAATAGTATTTGACATTACATCAATATAACAAGAATGTGTTTATCATTTAATTCAAAAGTGGGAAGCCAAAAACCAGCATAAGCCAAAAACTTTGTTGATGAAGACAGAGAACAACAACCACCCATAAAACAAGTAACATAATTGATCAACAACACCCATAAGGACGCTTTGTTTTCTTTTCTTTTTTTTTATCTTGGTGACGCTTCACTTCCATCTTGCTTTATCACATAACACAAACCTGTCTTGAGATGTACATTTCAAGCTCCTTAGAGACTTCTGTTAGCTTCAAGTCAAAGTTACTCCTGTACTTTTTCTTTGGGGATGGCGCAGTGATAGAAGGGCCTGAGAACCTTCTTCGTGGGCTAGAGAACTTTCCCTCCCCAGTAAGACCTTGAAAGTGGCAACCAGAGAAAAAGTTATGATTGCTTATATTCACCTCATTTGTTTTCCTACACATAAACTTGGAGATTAACGTTTGTTTTGGTCTTTCAGGCGAATCAAAATAGGACCTTTCATCTGAAGATGAATCTAATTCATCAAAAGGGTCCACTCCTGCAAATTGAT
>FNXX01000148.1:0-33016 GCA_900108845.1 Iljinskaea planisiliqua | reverse complement strand
TTTTACCAGTTAATGAGATCCACATAATAAGTGAAAGAAAAGTTTGATTCCTCAAGAATTTGTTACTCTTCTCAAGAAGAGTGGAAAAATTGAGCAAAACAAAATATCAATTCCATTTTTTTCTGCTCATTTTGTTCCTCTAACTTTTTTTTCTTTGCAACCATTTACACCTTTATATTAGGTTCATATCTAATATAGATAAAATAGTTGATCATAGAATATAATAAACTTTCATTCTAAATCCTCATATAAAAATGATAACACTAATATTTCTTATGTTTGTTCAAAGACAAACAAAATTATAAGTCTGTGGGAATCTATCAAAGTGATTTTCAAAAAAAAAAATCTTAATACTTTTCTGGATAGTTTAAGTGATAAATCCCTTTAACACTTAAAATCGATCAAACAATTTGCTCTTTTTAAGAATCGAAACTATTTCTAAATCTTAACCAACTAAACTGAACCAACACTATATTAACACAAATGCATTTTCACAAAAAATATTATAACTTTCTTATACTCTCAGAAAACGACATCATTTAAAATATTGTGGTCAAAACATTTTTGATATGTATAAGTTTTTAGTGTTAAATGCCTCTTTCTCAACCATGAAAGGATGGGACACTTTTATCGTGAGATATCACTAAAAAATAGGGCTTGATATTAAAGAAATATGGCAGGAAAAGAAAAGAATTGAGAGGCTCAGAATTAGGTAGCCAGAGAAGAGCTCTCGAAATATATGCGGATAAGATGAGTAAAGAAATTGAAGGCTCGTGTTTTTGATTTTATAGGCTCTAGTGAAAACGAACAGTTACCTTCATATCTGAAGTAAGAAATGTTCGAAAAGCTATGGACTAACTTAGCAATTAAACAATCTTGAGCCATACACCCAAAAAGACGACATAATGATAGTTGGTAACTACTACTTCATGAGCAGACAAGAGGTAGTAGGACGCTTTAAAAAACCCGGCCAATGTGCTTGCTGAGGCCAGCATTGTGAGATAATTCGTGACTATGCAGCTTGCTAGAGTCCGCCATGTGGATCCATTTGGGGGAATCTCAACCAGTAAAAGTGTCATGCTGGTCGCAAAGATGCCCGTTCTGATAAGTAGTAACAAGCAAAAAAGAGTATACAACCATTAGAGTAATGGAGAAACAATGATCGAGAAATGCAATCATAGACCAAAGACGAGGCAGAATAAAGAGTAAACCAGACCCTGCATGCCAAGAGTCAGCTAACAGGTGTAAGATAAGTACAATTTCTCCTATTTTTCTGCCTACTTGTTGAATACCTTCTAGGAGCATATTCTTTAATCATATATATCTTCTCGAGGTTCTTAATATCCAATCCTTTCGTGAGTTCAAGGACAATGTTCCCAACACCAGCTTGGAGCACTATGGATCGGTCCTTGGTGAATGGACCATGAGATAGGTCCATGACTTGATCTACTAGTTCCAACTGTGCGCCTTGGTTGAGAAAAGAGATCTCTCAACCAACTCCTGGTTCCACCCATGATTCAAGCCAAGGATCCGAGCCAAGACCACGCGATCAAGTAGTCTAAGGGACAACTTGCGAGGAACTTGAGGGTCATTTTTACCAGTTTATCGAACAAGCTGATTAGCTGAATTCTACGCCTTCTTTTCTACATTTTCATTTAATCCTTTTGACTTGCTTTCTTATAAATTGTAAACTTATCGATTTCAATAAGAACTCTTTGATCTTTCTTTCAATTTTAGAGTTTGTTTCTCTTTGTTATTTGTGAACATCGGGTTGTTGGCAAAGGGTACTTCCATCAACAAACCTCCTAAAGGGTATCGTGGTGAGTAATATCCTCGGCCTTAAGGAGTGGGAATATTAGGGGAATTATGCAGCCCTTAACGGTCCTATCTGATTCATCCCTTGGTTGTGTGTGCTAGTAGCCTCTAGTTCAAGCTTATCCATCACTTTTACCTCAAAGAGTGTCGATCCGGTCGAAGGGTCTATCAAGTGGTATCAGAGCCACTCTTTGTTGGTTTATTTTCTCATCTATCCATTAAAATTCTGAAAACACTTATTTGCTTTCTATTTGTTGTACAAAGAAGCCGAGCCATCCTAGCTCTAAAAAGAAAGAAAAAAAAGGAACGGGAAAGAAAATTCAAAAAAAAAATAGACGATAGAGAAATCAAGGTTTGGTCAATCGGTTTCGAAAATCTTGCAATATTTCTATCTTTCTTCTTTTCTCTTGTTGTGGTTGGCAAGCTTGCCAGTTGAATCGGTTTGCTTACGTAGAACAGTGAGAGAATGATCAGAGTGACCATTCAAAACTGAGAGCTAAACACTTGAGAGCCAATCTCTTGTTATTAGCTAATTCAGGTGTTTAAGTATTTTCAGGTGTTCCAAAGATGCCTGGAAATGGAAATGATCTTGTCGGAATCGGTTTAACTAATGCGCAACTAACCTTTTTAAATGAACAGTTTGTTCAGATGATGAATGCAGGGTTGAAAGGACTTCATAAAAGGCTAGACGAGTCCAGGAAGATCAACAAGGTCGGCAAAGCCACGTCTCTAGGAGAGCCCGGACCAGAGATAGAGTAAACCACTCGTAAGAAGAAGACGAGGAGGAGAATCGTATGGAGACTCGATCACTTCAACCTAGGAGAAGTCAGAGGGTGATAGAAAAGGCGACCCCTTTGCCAGAAGAGCATACGACAACCTTGGCGGTCTTAAACTAGAATTTCCATCCTTTTTAGGAAAGAATGATCCAAACGCTTACCTTGAGTGGGAACGAAAGGTGGAGCTCACCTTTGACTGTCAAAACTTCTCTGAAATGAAAAAGGTTAGATTAGCAGCTTCCAAATTTGGGGGTTACGCCATAAATTGGTATGATCAAGTGGTTGCTTTGAGAAGAAGAGCCGCTGAACCGCCTATTTCTACTTGGGATGAAGTAACCGTATTGATGAGAAAGCGTTTTGTGCCTAGTCATTATCACAGGGAACTGCACCAGAAGCTAAGATGTTTGGCGCAAGGCACAAGAAGTGTGGAAGAATACTTTCAGGACACGGAGACTCTCATGCTGAAAGCTGACATAGAGGAAGAAATGGAAGCTACCATGGCCCGTTTCCTTGCGGGATTGAACCGGGACATCATGGATCGAATGGAGCTCCAAGAATTTGAGAGCATAGAAGAAATGCTTCACAAGGCAACCCTGATCGAACAGCAGTCCAAGAGGAGGGGTTTTACTAAGCCAACTTACCCAACAAGGACTAGCTATCAAACTGCTTATGTTCCAAAGCCTGATTTCCAAGAAAAATGTCCAGTGCAAAATCAGTTTCCTTCTTCTTCTCTTAAAACTAACCCACCTTCTCGATTTGACAAAGGCAAAGCCATGAAAACAACAAGCAGAGCTAGAGACATTCGTTGTTTCAAGTGCTAGGGTTCAGGTAATTATGCTAACCAATTCCCAAACAAGATTGTGATGATTTTGCTGGAAAAAAATTAGGTTGAATCTGAGAAGAAAAAAGAAGATACATACCCATCTTTAATGAAAAGGATGAGCCTTTTAATTTACCAGCTCAGGGACAACTCTTGGTCATAAGGCGAACCCTTAGTGTCCAATCCAAATCCGAGGAGAAAGTGCAAAGGGAGAATCTCTTTCACTCAAGATGTGTCGTGCAAGACAAGGTATGCTCTTTGATTACAGATGGAGGTAGTTGTATTAATGTTGTCAGTGTTTCACTTGTCAGGAAATTGGGCTTGCAAACTAGACGACATCCGCATCCACTCAAACTCGAGTGGTTGAATGAGGATGAAGAACTTAAAGTAAAGGAGCAAGTAACCATTCCACTCACCATATGATGGTACACAGACGAGGTGGAGTGCAATGTGTTGCCCATCGACGCCAGCCATATCTTACTCGGAAGACCGTGGCAATTTGACAAGAGAGCTGTCCATGATGGATACACCAACCACCATTTGTTTGATTACAGAGGGAAAAATATCACTTTGGTCCCTTTAACTCCATCAGAGGTACACTTGGAACAGCTTCAACTCAAAAAGAGCCGTGACATTGAAAAGAAAGCTACAGCTCCGGCTAAAGGAATCAATCTCCTGATCAAGTCAGCTCAGGTTAGGAAATATTTGTCTTCTCAAACCCACCCTGGAAAAGAAAGCGGAATGTAGGGACCGAGCAGCAGAAGAGACTTCTGCTTTTATGCCTCGGATTGATGCATAGTTATCTCAACTTTGCTATCTAATTGACGATTATTATCCTAGCATGCTTATTAAGAAGCAGATGCTGGCTGGTGTAATCCTCACAGTCATATGTCTAACCATATACCTTTCAGTATATACATTGTAGTATTTATTACTGTTTGTGTAAAAAAAAACAAAACCCTAAGCTTCCGCCATAAGCTTCCGCCATTCTCTGTCACTGAAACCCTAAGCTTCCGCCGTTCTCTGACGCCACTCCTCGCCTCAATCCGGTAATCTTTCTTCATCCTATTTCTCTTGATTTATCGATATGTGTACTTTCTTAATCTAATTGGTTTAATCGCATACTCTTATCTCCTCCTTTACGCCTCTCCTCGCCTCCGTCGCCTCTATCGCCTCCACTCGCCTCCGCCGCCTCTCCTCCCCTCCGTCGCCTCTCCTCGCCTCCGTCGCCTCTCCTCTACGTTGTACTTAGATTATTCTGTTGCCGCCGCTTGAGATTTGTATCTGCCCCCCCCCCGTTGTAAAATGGTAAAGGAGACATCTCGAGTACAGGTAGACATCTCGAGTAGAAGTAGACATTTTGAGTAAAAGTAGACATCTCGAGTATAAGTAGACATCTCGAGTATAAGTAGACATCTCGAGTAGAAGGAGACATCTCGAGTAGAAGGAGACATCTCGAGTAGAAGTAGACATCTCGAGTAGAAGTAGACATCTCGAGTAGAAGGAGACATCTCGAGTAGAAGTAGACATCTCGAGTAGAAGTAGACATCACGAATAGAAGTAGACATCTCGAGTAGAAGTAGACATCTCGAGTAGAAGTAGACATCTTGAGTAGAGAGCAAACATCTTGACTTGACTTCTTTTCTGCTTTCCTTTCCTGATTGTGGCTTAAGTTTTGCATAATGGCAACACCAGTGTTTCCCCGAAGGCAATTCAGCAAAGGTGATGAACCACAGCCACTAAAGAGCATTGTCTACTACAGCAACGACTCCAAGCTATTCCCCGCCTTGGAACAAGCACTTCTTCCATATGAGTGGAATGAGTTAAAAGAGTCGAGACTGGGTGTCTTTTTGAAGTTCTACAAATTGGATTTTGGATGGGCATCGCGGGTGGTGCATTATATGTTCGTCTTCCAGCTAGTGTGCAAGAAGAAGTACGAAATTTGGAGCCTATGGAAAAAAAAACCCATTGAGGTTCTCTCTCAATGAGCTCGAGTATATCACGGGACTCAATTGCAAGCACGTTCCAAATTTGGAGCAGCCCGACATAGACGTAACCCCCGAGATGCAAGAATTCTGGAGAAGGTTGGGTGTCCCTATCGATGTTGGTCCAAGTATTGATGATCTGACACGTGCGTGTACGGATGCCCCTACCTGGAGTAGGGAGGATCGTATCCGGTTAGGGTACCTAGCCATATATGCTGGCTTTATTGAAGCAAGGAAATCAAGTTCAGGCACAAGGATTCAGCTTGCCCGCCTAGTAATGGACATTGATGAGTTTGAGGAATACCCTTGGGGAAGGGTAGCATACAAGAACCTCATCGATTCAGTCAAGGAGAAAGACTTGACCAGATCCTACACCATCGATGGGTTTGTGGAACTGCTTCAGGTATGGGTGTACCAGGCCATGCCGGACTTTGGACACCAATACGGATGTCCCATTGAACAGGGTGGCTCAGTTCAACCGCTTCTGGCCTAAAATGGACAGCGAGGTCAGAAGTATATGAAAGAGAACATGCTTAAGCAGGTAACTTATGAAGTACACTTTCTTGTTAGACTTATCGATTATACTATAGTGACTGTTTAGTAACGTGGGTGATGTATTTTTTACCCGTAGACCCGCTTTAACCACTGCATGATGAAGAGTCCGTCAGAAATGTTCCCATTGTGGGATGATGATGATGAAGAGGATGTTGAGATTGACAACGTCGTCATGGCAGTGCTGGGTCAGTTCTCTGACAGTGTCACATGGGTGTGGACGAAAAATGATTGGGTTCTCGATGGTGTTAATGTCTCAAACAACAACTTAATCCAAGCGTAGGTCGCCGTCGTGGACAACAAGCAGAAGTAGAAAAGGGAAGTCGACTCAGATTCAGAAAGCAGAAAGAGGTTTCGTGTATAGACCTCTTCTCGGGTAGAAGACACCGGGCTGAATGTCGTGGACGCATTGAAGACTTACTTAGATAAATGTGTCGCATCATTCTGTTCGGTTGTCGTGGAGGCATTGAGGGAAGGCTTCGCCAACTGCGTGGGAAAGATAGATGTCCTGTCCGAGAGAGTGGAAGCTCTTAAGCATTCCATTGCAAAGATGTCGGAGCATGTGAAAACTGCGAGGACTGATGAGCATGTCAAGTCCAATGACAAAGAGCAGCATGGTTGGGTTAGTTCCGATCCCTCCCCCTAGAACAGAATGATGTGAGTAAACGTTGCAGAAAACCGAGAAAATATGGCTTAGTTTAAAAACACGGGCATTTCAGTTATGTTGGAATGTTGCAAATCGTGTTCTTCTTGTTCAAGTACTTCCTTGTGTTCGTGTTCATTAAGTTTTGTTATGGCAACAACATAAAATTATTGAAGCTTCGTGTTTCTCTTGTTCAAGTTGTTCCTTAAGCTTTTTGATTTATGTTATACTATTCTATTAATATGCAGAAAATTCAAGCAGAAGAAAGCGTTAACGACGGCAGAGACCAAAGACCACCACCTAGTGTCGAGTATCTTGGGAATCATAAACTCACGCCGGAGGAAATTGCTGCTAGATTAGAGAAATAAAACACTAGGAGAAATGCTGCTCAGATTACCACAGCCGCGAAATTGGATAGACTGACCAGAGAAAAAGCACAACAGAAAAATGAAGAGATTCCCCCTTTGTTCCAGCGGCCAAAGGAAAGAACACTCAATTGCTGTGGGTATGACCAATTTGCACTTGTTGACAAAGACAAGACAAAACAAGTTATTGAGTGGCTTAAGACACAGCCGTAAGTACCAAATTTGTTAAGATTGTAGTTACTAGTTTCAAGATTGATATGAAATGTTATTTGTTGGTTGCAGTGATTACCCGAAAAGAAAAAAAGGGTGGTACCGTTGAATGGTGGTACATTCTCCGCACTCGATAGCAATGGCTTAAAGACACGGTACTTTGAATAGACTTCTTGGTGAGACATCTTGAATAGACTTCTTGAGTACACTTATTGAGTATACTTCTTGAGTAGACATCTTTAACATATTTGCTACATTGCAGCACTTAGATGCTGCGATTAATCTGAAATTTGGAAAAATTTTGAATGTAGGAGTTTTAGAGATGAAAGTCAAGAGAAAATAGCGAAAAATGAGTTGGCGAACTCAAATAGTGAGTTTTAAGGGCTTAAATTATGGTGGGTAGAGCATTAAGAGCTTCAGATCTGGTTGTTAATGGTGGTTGGAAGAATTGATGTCGATGGCATTTTTGTGAATAAGTGAAGAAGATGAGGATGTGTCTGTCTTTGTCATTTTCAAAATAAATCAAATATATTCATAAGTAATGGCATAGTAATGGCATTTTCGTGAATTATCAGATCTACTAAAGTTAGCAAGGAGACAATGTGGCATTTGTTGGAGAGAGAAAAATGGAGGGTTACATTTGCAATTGACGTCAAATTATAGGTCATTTTTGCAAGTGGACCTTGTTAATTCAGCTTGTTCCTTTGGAGGACTTTGATGTTGCGGTGGAGCCAAAGGAAATTGAATTTATTGATGTCCCTCAGTGTTTGTTTTAAAAGCATATTAAAAAATAAAAGATTGACTTAGATGGGCTACAAAAGTTCGTTTATTGCTATCGTGGGATACATTTTTAAAAAATAACTCATATGTTTTCCGTCCCTGTAAAATTACTATTAACACCCTTGTTTAAATTTTTTTTTTGTTTGAACTACAAAATAAAATTCATTAGAAATTAATATCCACGTCACTAATACGTCATAATCAAAGGGGAAACTGAAGCGTCCATCACTTTTAGCAACTGTTCACTCGACGGAGGCGAAAAAATTTCTCTCTTTTTCTTTCCGGCGACGAACCTTAAACCCTAAGTCGACCGAAATTTCATCTTTTCCGGCCGTATCTCCGTCGCATTTCGTCTCAGTTTCAACGGGGTTTCTTCATCTTCCTAAAATTGCGTAAAAATCTCTGCTTTCATCACTCGGTAAGTTTGAATATCTCTCTTTGAGTTTAAACCGTTATATGAAACATCTAGCGGTGATACTAAGAGTTGAAATTGGTGATTATTACGGCTGTTTTCCGCCGTCGTTGTGGCTGATTTGATAGATCTACTGGATTTGGCTGATTTGATAGATCTACTGGATTTGGTGATTTACAGTAACAACTCCGTAACTCAATCGTAACTATTACGTATGTTTATACCGCTAAATACGACATCGTTAATTTTTAAAATTTGTTTATTTAAGTTTCGGATGTTTTGCATTATTATGAATTAAAATAATGTAAGAAACGTGATAACTACTGAATTTAATATGTGTGTATACACGTATTGTTGAGTTTCCCAAGGATTACTCCAGTGCAGTGAGTTTATTATGCGTGTGGACGCTTAATGATCTTGGTGTTGTTGTTCCCCATAAACACGCTTTTCCTGCAAAGAAAATAAAAATTCAAAAAATTCCCCTATTCCCCAAACGAAAACTCGATCCGCTTCACAAATCCCAATAAGAACTTTTATTCTCTGAACAATGTCGACCAACAGATTCTCTCAATATAACGCATGTTAGTCGATTCCTTCGACAAAGGTTAACTCAGCCGTCTCGTTATGATAACTCAGGCAAACCACGAATTCAGTAAATGTGAGTATTTTACACTTTCAAGTACAAACTAAGTTAGAATTGCCATTACTATGAAGTTTACCTGATAAATATCACTAAGTTACCTCATGTTTGTGCATTTTCAAACCTATCCAGCAAAACGATATAACACATATCCTAACCCTAAACCATAAACTCTTACATTGTCAAACCCTTTTGTGCTTTACTTGGACAGCTTCACGAATTATACTTTCTTTCATGATATTTCCTTGGTAGTGAATGACTGTACATCTATTTTCAATAGTATAATGAACATGAATATAAGAATTGTATTTAAAAATTTAAAATAAAACTTAATTGATTATTATTTTGGAATAATAATTCAGCCGACTTAAGATAATAACTCAGCCAGACCACTGTTCAAACGTGATAATTACTGAATTGACTATGCGGATAGACACATAATGATGGATTGTATTTCCCAATATACACGCTTTTACTGCAAAGAAACGACAAAAATAAATCGACTCATACCAAAAAAAATATTCAGTACCCACTAAAAAAAATAAGTCCCAATTCAAAACCTAAGAAAAAATACTCTCAATTTCATCGATTTTTTTTTTTATTTCTCTATTCGTCTCAACTAAAAAATGAGTTCTTGTTCCGAGTCATCAGTCGTACTCAGTGACCGTGGATTGCCGTCGAAGTGTGTGTGTGGATTAGGTGTTATGATTTTTACAGCAAAAACTCAAGACAATCCTGGCAGACCGTTCTTCCGTTGTGAAAGTAAGAAAGATGCAAACTCGTGGACAAACAAAAAAGATGTAAGTGGATTATTTTGGTTCTTGATGTTTATGTGTGTTATTGTTGCTTTATTCAATCTCGTTTATTTGTTATGAAATAGGGTCACTTATTTGAGTGGGTTGAGGATGCGGTGTATGAAGAGGTTGAAGATGCATTACCAAAACTGGAAATTTTGGTAAATGATATCACAAACGTTAAGTCAGAGGTAAGTGCTGTTTTACAAAAACTGCGATATGATGTAAAGTTGAGTAAACGTGAAATCGGCAAGTGCAAACTGTGGTTAAAAGTGTGCTTTGTCTGGCTTTGTTTTCTGACGATTGGCATTGCTTACCTACTAGCTGGTAAAGCAAAGGAAACAAATTCAATGTTGTTTCTTGGCTATTAGTATTTCAATGTTTGTTAAACTTGTTTACATCGGTTGTAGTTTATGTTTATATTTAGGGTTTGTTTTAGGTCAATCTTTCTTATGTTTATGTTGTTTCTTAACAAAATGGGTTGTAATTTAAAAAAATATCTCGGCCGTAAAACAGAGTACTCAACCGTGAAAATAAAGTAACTCAGCAACCGTAAAACGGAGCAGAGTAAATCAATAATACCATAAATTATTATGATTTAACTCAGCCTTTCGTTATAATAATTTCCGGTCTGACCTATCGTGAACAAAATAATAACCCGATTAAATAAAAATTGATTACAATATTGAAAATATTTAAATGAGAATAGAGACAAAGTATTATATACACGATATACAAAAAGTATTATAGGCGGTTAAAGCTATTGATTTTCTCTTTTTCCCAAATCGATGCAAATCCTCAGTAATTATAGCGAATAGACTTATAAACTCCTGATGGAAGTTATATATATCTGTACCCATATACACCTTTTCATGGTAAATACATGAGTCGCATACAACCTTTCATATCACACTGCTTAACCATATCTCTTACTTCAATTTTATTTTTTAAACATAAAAAACACCAATGGATTTCTATAGGCTATTTTGCTTTATATGTTATTTGTTAGTATATTGAAGTTTTATGGATTGTTTTATGTCAAAAGTATATATTACGGATGAGTTATAATTCTTCCGGCTGAGTTATAAGACCTTGACGGCTGTTTATTAAAGTAATGTATATGATGAGTTATGAAAATAAATATATTTAATAATTATGTTAAAATAAAAACGTCGCATCCGAATAAAATATAACTAATTCATTTGACGATGATGTATATGAGAAAATTGAAATCATATCAGAAAGATATATTTGTAAAACTTCATTATTTTCAAAATATTAATGAGAGTATTGACTAAATTGGAAACACGATTCACGAAAAGGTAATATATGCACTTTAAAAGTTCTTAATTTTTCTCTTCCCAAGCGAAGCATCCGAAACATCGTGTCGTTCTAGAAGCGACTTTTTCGCATTCTACATAATTACTTCTGATTTTTTCTCTCTTTCGTGCACCTAACTCTTCTGGTTCAAAGAAGAGCAAGTCTGTTGCAGATGATTATCGTGTGAAGGTGATGAGCGGAGCACAAATGTTGAAAAAGGTAATCGATATCATAAAGGCCATAATTAGAGAGAGAGAAGAAGCACACGAGTTGGATAAAAAATTCATCTTGAAGCTAGCGGAATGAAATATGTTAGAGAGAGTGAAGAAGCCTGGATTTAACATCGACGAAGAGATCCGTATGGTGGAGGAGGAGTACAATATGGCAGGTATGGCGATGGGCGCATGCAAGGTGACAGAGTTCGATTGGGATGAATTTGGGGTCTCGGAGGATACGAGCTAAGATGATGAATGAAGAACGCTATTACGTAGTTTAATGTTTTTGAATTTCCTAGTAGTTTATGTATTCTGATGTTGTCTTCATAAGTTATTTCTAAGTTATTTCTTATTACTTTTGCAATGGTTTCGTGGCTGTAATTTAACAAATAACTCAGCCGGTAAATGTGTTAACTCAGCCAAATCGATAAATAACTCAGTTAAACCACAAATGAATTTCCGTTATCTAATGGAAAATTACAAATATGTTAAGTCGGTCAGGTTGTTATAATAACTCAACCAAATAAACCGATCATTATATATTCCGAATTAGTTATAACACACGTCACGGCTGATCTATGGAAGGCTGATTTATGGAAGACTGATTTGTAACACAATTAAAAACATTTTGACATGATATGTCACGATTGAAACATGAACATCCCAACAATACTACGCTGGACAAGTCATTGAATTATGCCCAACTTGATTACATCTTGAACATGCGTGTTGCTTCCTAGGGCGTTTATTTCCAATAGCAACTTCCAACGATGATTTAATCCTAATTTTTTTGGGCCTTCCTGGCGGGTTTACAACAATCGGAGGTAGGCACGGTTGGTTAATTATAGGTTGAGGAACAGGTATCGCCGTATCTGAAGGCATGATTGGATCAGCGTATGCTCTAACCAAATGGTCGGTCGTGTAGTGAGGACTGCACAGGCCTATACGAGACACACCCATATGCTCTGCAGCTGCGATTGCATGGATGCATGGTATTTTTTCGTGGTTGAAACGACGGCAAGTGCAGCTATTTGTATGCACATTTACAACCTCCACCAAAGTATGAGTTCCATTTGTGACCTCTACACGTGAAGCATCAATCGGTTGTAGATCCAAAAGTCTTGCTGCGGAGACACGGCGCTAGTAGAGAAAAAAATAAACAAATGACGTTAAGGCTGATTTATGAAAATGATGTCTGACTTATGTAAACGATTACAGCTGAGTTACGTATAACAGTTTTTCAATACCGCGTGAGAGCGTTGTGTGCTGCGAGTTTGCATCCTCTCTGCGTTCAGCAAACCATCTAGTCATCATAAGTCGAATCGCTTCTAACAGTCGAACTATAGGAAGATTTCTAGCACCTGACAGTGCATTGTTCATTGATTCCGCTATATTCGAAGTCATTAAATTGTATCTGTTACCCGAGAAATGAACACGCGCCCACAGTTTGACATCAGCTCTTTGGAGGTATCCATGCAGTTCAGGATGTTTCTCTGGAATTTCATTGAACGCAGCATTGAAATCAGCAGTCCTAAAACACCTTGCCGCCTGTTTCACCAGACGGAACATATGTTTTCCTTTGAATTTCACCACAATATTCTTATGCAGATGGTAAGTGCAAATTCCACGAGAAGCCGACGGATACACCTCGCCAATTGCTTTCCCTATTGACTTATGTCTGTCCCATATTATAGCAAGATTACGATCGTCAGGAATAACAACTTTGAGTTGCGTAAAAAACCACCGCCAAGACTCATCATTTTCGGTGTCAACAACACCAAAAGCTATCGGGAAAATCTGAAAATTACCATCCTGAGCTAGCGCTGTTAGGAGCTTCCCTTTGTAACTACCATGTAGAAACGTACCGTCGACAACAATAACTTTGCGCATGAATTCAAACCCAGCAACACTCGCACCAAAAGAAAGGAACACATATCTGAATCTTGCACACTCATCAATTTGGAGTTTTGCGACTGTACCCGGATTTGCCCGTTTTATCATGTATAGATAAGAAGGCAATTCTTGGAAACTACTCTCAGGAGTCCCCTGATCGAGCAGCCTTGCGTGCCTTAGCGTCCTATATGACTTCCAGTAATCCATCTGTTGAAACCAGCATAGTAATAAATCAGCCGAAATATATACCTAACTCCACCATAAAGTAACTATAAGTCAGCCATATGTATATATAATAAATCCGCCATAATGTAACTATAATACAGCAATAAGTCAACCATAAAACACTATATAAGTCGGTCGCATACAATCTCTTACCTTTATACCAAATATCTTATTTATGAGTACTCCGACGCTTTTAGGTTTAACGGACGGACCAACGTCACCAAGATAGTCTCTGTAAAGATCTCCCAGAATTTTATATGTTGATTGTCGCGATCGATGAGAACGTTCCGTCACAGAACATGTGTGTTCCGAATTGTATATACGAACATAAAATTCTGGCTCATCAACATCCTTTGTAGATGCACGAACTTTCCAAAGACAATCATCCAACCAGAACTTGATAACCACTACATTCTTATTTGATTTTGGTACCCTAAAATCAAATCCATCCCTTACTGCAAGAAATTTTACTACAAGCTCCAACGCGTCTTTGCTCCTGTATCGTTGTCCTACAGCTAGGTGTAGGGAAGACATCTGCAAACTTAAAGCTTCCGAAGTCCCTTTTGCGCCGGTCGTTACAGCTGCTGAATTCCCTATTGATCCGGTTGTCTCACTGTTGTGAGGACTCTTCTTTGGAGTCAGATTTGGTGAATCCTCGTTTTTTTCCAGCGGCTTGCCGTATACAGTGAAATTTTCGTCATCCGATGACTCACCATCGGAATCGTCGAAAACATCAAATCGGCTTGAAAATTCATCATCTTCTTCTTCGTCGTCTGCTTCTCCGTCAGCTACATTCTCTTTTTCGGCAGCTTCATCTGCTGCTTCGATATTTTCACTATAATCAATGCATACACCATGAAAGCTTGAGTCTAATGTTGAGTCGGGACTGATTTGTCGTTTCATCATCCCTCTCGATCCGTCTGATGTTGAGTCAGGACTGATTTGTCGTTTCATCTCCCCTCTCGATCCGTCCGTCCGACTAATTTCGCACAGATCCGTAAACTCCGCACAGAGTTGTAGTCTCTCGACTTTGACTAGGCTTATAAAAGATTCCAGCTGCCAATGGTTGGATAAATAAATTGGTGGAGTACCAGGAGACATATTTTTCATAGCCTTGTTCGATAACATGTAGCTCAACTTTACCCGATGGCTCAACACATTGAGTTCGTAGTCATCGAGAACCAAATTTTCAACCTCGCCTAGCTTTATTGTTGCATGTAGCTGCACAAATCTAGACCCTCGATGATCGGCGTTAAATACAAATGGGTGTTTCTTTACCCAATTACCGAGACTACCATTACCGGAACCGAATCCATCATATATCGGAAAAGGGTGAACGAAAATCAAGAAGAAAGAGGATGAGGATGACGAATTGGATCTCTGTCGATGTAAAGAACAGAGTGAAGGAACAACATATATGAGATTGTAAGAAGACGACGTTTCGTATTTATCTTGATGATGATGACGTGGAAATATGCATCCACGTCACTGATGTCATGTGCAAGTCAGCCACCAAACGAACAAGTAAATAAATTGTCTTAAAACAGCCATCAAATAAATATTAAATCAGCTGTAACATGAATGCTATTTCAGTAATTAATAAAGGAAAAATCCGCTGCCAAATTCAGCCGTTTCATGTCACAACTCAGACAAAAAAACTTTAACTCAGCCGTAACGTAAGTAAGTCAGCCGTCAAAGCATACTATGGTAGTAATGTTGACAACTCAACCATCTGGATATAAATCAGCCATGATGTATAGCTGGGTTATTCTCGTAAGTCAGCCGATGTCCTATAACTCAGACAGATTTTAATAAGTCAGCCGAAACCACTGGATGGGTTATACGTGTAAGTCAGCCGTTTACTAACAACTCAGCCATTTTATTTAAACCAGTCGTAACATAACTTAACTCTGCCGTCATTTGATGTTGCGGTTGAGTTCATTAATACACGTCAGCGGTATCTGACATGGCAGCGTGTTTTTTCTGGAAAGTAATGGCATTCCTTGTAATTACGTTTTTTCTTATAACATGTAACAGGGGCACGCTGGGTATGAAAAATATGGGTGAAATATGACAGTAATAAAAAAAAGTTTTGGATGGTTCCCGTCATATTACATAATTTTTAGCCCAGGTGAGTAAGAGTCCCTTAAAAAATAGATAATCAAATCATCAACAGGAAAAAATATTAGTTGTCATTTTTTTTTTGTCTAAAAATATTAACCAATAAAAATGGGATATGTACAGATTTTTACCATTTCTAAAAACTTTTTATTAATAACAGGTTCTTACATTTTTTATTTATAATTTTATGAAATGCAATAATTTTTAAGTTTTATAAAATATAAAATGTTAAAAAAATTAAACAAAATAAATTCTATTTAAAATATTATAATTTTGAAAATTATATTTTTTTATTCTTAAGAACCTCAAATGAAATTATACCATTGGAGTCATACAATTTTAATTACTCTTAAAGAAGTTCTTATCTTAATAATTTTTAAAATTTATAATTAAAATATTGCTAAGAACCCATGGAGATGGTGTAAGAAGCTTAAGGTAACATTTTTAGACTATTTTTGCAATTTCTCAGCCTATTCTTCCATAATTAAGTAGATCATTTTAAATATAATGTTACAGTTCAAAATTTTAGTCATCTAAAAATATTTTAAACCAAATATGATGGTCAGACTTTTATGCATTAATATAATCCGCGTTATTAGTTAAATGCAACAAATGCAATAAATACTATTTGATGAGACTAAAATTTGGTCAACGACTAGATGTTTGGAGTTTAATTGCTTTTAAATCGATAATATCACAAAACATTACCAAAGTGAAATTCTTCTCGTCTCTTTGAACAAAAAAATTGTTAACATATCTGTAGTCCAATTTTCTTAGAATTTTAAAACAAATATGGCATCAATTGGTAACCACATTTTAGAAGAAAAATAATGGAGAATTTTTTTTTTTCAAATTGTACACCAATTAAGATGAAGTAAATTTATTGTTCCTCAAATTGTTTACTATTTGAGAAAAAAAAATTCTATAATTTTTGATACATGAATCCTACACAGTTTTTCATTTTTCATTATATCTTGAGGAATGAATGAAAAAAATAATTCCTCCTTAAATTTGATGAGAAACAAAAAGAACAAAAATCCATTCGATTTAAAAAAAAATCATTTTATCAAATGAAATTTTGTTCATATTTTTTTTTTCCTATTCATTATGATGTCACCAATCGAAACTTATATAATTAACATATTGAAACATATTTGAAGGTATCCACTAGGATTAAAATAAAAGTGAATCTTAGTAATTAAAGATATATTTTCAACCAATTGAAAGAAAAAAACATAAATTCAAAATAGTTTGTCAATAAATTTCTCTGAACTGAGATAACAGATAACAGACAACTCGCTTATTGATTAATTGAAAACAACAACATGCATAGATTCATAGCTCGGGTTGGTCCAAATGAAATCCCTTGGATACAACAAATGGGTTTAATCCACCGTTCACCAAGTTCATAAACGCCCAGATCACTCATCACCACCATGGTGGCTTCCACCATCACCGGAGCTGTTACTCGCGGTGGCTGCGGTTTTATTCTTAGGAACAAACCTTTTGCAGTAGAGAGGACGCCCCTCGACATTAAAGATAACCTTTTCTTCGTTTCCCATCACAAGGTTTGGTATTTCAGAAGTCCTGAACACCACTCTCCCATACCAAGGCTGCCCCCTTTTACTGTGCAGATACACTCCCTCCACATACGGTTTGTAAGTCCTGATCATCATCACCATCATCATCATTATATTTATATACAAAAAAAAGAACCAATTAGTTAACACAAAATATGTAATTTATTATTACCACAACCGTATGATATGAATCGCCAAATGTGACAAGCAAGGCATCGTCTTGAGAAATGCGATGTGACGTGTAAAATGCAAGTATATGTATATGACAGACAGCATTTCGACAAACTAAACAAAAATTTCGATCGTCTATGTGCAGATGTGTGTATGTGAGATGGTCCATAGATTAAGATATTAGGGTATACATAAGCCAACATAATTCATCACGATATATAGGTATGCTCTTGTGACAAAGCATTTACACTAACAAAAAATTATTGTCCATTAATAGATTTAGAGGATTTGGGCATGAATATATGTTCCTTGCCTGTTAAAAAAGTTGAACACCTGGCTCTCCGTGAGGGCGTTGCCATTGGAAAAAGTCTGATAAAGACAATGTTGGTCGGGGTAAACGGGTTTGAACTCTGGCGCATTTGGATTCATGGCTTCCCTGTCTCTCTCTCCTTATTTGCTCTCCTTTTATACAACAAGATATGTGTGCACAAATGTGAGCTACCTAGTCTGTATATATACATAGCAATGATGGGGTACGTAAGGAAGCAACGATTGGGGTTTAAGAAATAGTCATATCACTTTAATGCATAAATATCAGAAACTTTAATAGCTTGTAAAAATATTTACTTCACATGCGGTTGACCGTACTCTGTTTTAAGAGAATATAAAATTTTTGTTTTCTTTTATTATAGAAAGTTGACGTCACAAACTTCGTAACAAATACTTAATGGTAAATTTAGTTACTAATTGATCGTGATAGTGATAAATTTGCCAATCAAGCAAATTTTGAAATGTGTTAATTATTATTTTTCAACTAGATAAAATAAAATAAAATAAAAATAATTTTTTTTATCTCAATTTATAAAAAATGTAAATTTAATGTAACACATGTCATAAAATAAAACTAGGAATATGAAAACATAATAAGTTTTAATTAGAAAGAATATATTAATAGATCTTATAAACATAATAAAATATGTTTTTAAATCTCAGATGATTCAAAACCATTAATGGAATTTAAGATACAGTTTGAACTGTAATTATACAAGTATCAATGGTAACTTTCCTATTTTTAATTCGGAAGATTTATAACAACTTGGTAATAATTTTAAACAATTCAATTAATTGATTTCTAATATTACTTTTTTTGCAATTCCACTTTGTTTGAGAACTATGCAATCTGATAACATCATGGTCATTCACTTAATTAAATCTTACATTTTAGTTTTTTATTTAATTTGACAACTTGTTGTTACATTAATTGTTTTTGCAATTCCCACATGACCAGACGATCATTCCTTTATTCATTAAATTGTAAGCAACAACAAATTTAATCCAGAAACATAGATTCATAACTCGGCTGGCAAATTAAAAACCGTTTGATGGATACAACAAAGGGGTCTAATTTACCACCATCACTGAGGCTGGTACTCGCGGTGGCTGCGGATTTGGTCTTCGGATTATCAAACCTTCTGCAGTAAAGGCGACGCCCCTCCACATAAACACAAACCTTTTCCTTGTTTCCCAGAAAAAGGCCTGGAATGAGGGAATGCTTGAACATCACTTTCCCAAACAAGGCTTGTCCCCTTCCTCCCCTAAGCCTGTACACAAAGACTTTCTCCACATACGGTGTGTAGATCCTGACCATCAACATCATCATCACCATCATACATACATACATAAATACAATAAAGAGCCAATTGGCTAACATAAAACATGTAACCTATTATCACCAAAACCCGTATGATGAATCACCAAGTGTGACAAGTAAGACATCCTTTAACACATATTTTCTTTGGATCCAGAGGAGATAATGAAGTGGTATACTATCTGTGACTTTTTATCTGGGATATCAAGTGTAAGGCATATGATCATCTCCAGGCCCGGCCCAATATAAAATCATGCCTAAACAAAAAAAAAGAGAATGTTACTCAGGGGAATTGAACTTGTATTCTAAGTCCTAAATCACATGGCTGTAACCACTACACCACTTCATTATTTTCTAATTTTGATGCCCCTTAAAAGTTCAATATATATTAGCGCCTAAAGCCCTTGCTTGTTGGGCTTTAGGTCAAGACCGGCCCTGATCATCTCTCAGCGTACTATAGAGGTATCTTCTATGTGATGCATGCATAACAATTAAATATACTTTTGATTCTAAACGATGTATCCTTATCTTTCTTATTTCAGGTCATCTAACTATATTCCCAACTAATTTCCAAATTAGATAGCTAATATTGTTTGCATGCTGTGTTTGAATCTTTCTCCACGATACAGTTGTTGATAAGCTTCTGTTGGAATCTATGATTTGATTTAAGAACACTTTTTTACAACTCCGATCAATATTTCCAAATGAAAAAATGAAAACAAGAAAAAAAACAAGAAGTTGGAAAATCACTGAAAAGGTATTTGTTGTTAATAAAACCAACTTCTTCTTTAGTTTGCATCTATCACGCCAAAACCACCAACTCCGGAAAAAAAAACAGCCATGTCGACGGAGCCAAACCAACCACAATTCCCTCAGGTGTCCATAAGTGTCGTCAGTGGAGAGCTGAGCCCGATCGGAGGGTTCTTGGCTAATTTAACCAAACACTAGAGACGTTCATGAGTTGTAAAGAGATCAAAGTCTTCATAGATGATGTGGCCATAAAACCCAGCACCAACCGAAACTCACACAACATGGACCCGAGGCCACACAAGGAGGTCAGGGAGGCTAAATCAAATTCGGCTCAACCAAATGAAGTAGGATTGAAGATTCATCAGCCCATAATATGTTCTAAGAAGAATGATCAAGCCAGAACCCAATTGGTACGATTACATTTGGAGTTGGTTCACAAACTCCCACCCGGAGTCTTAACCGAGCCATGGAAGCTGCCCCAAGGAGAACTAGCTCAGGCCAATCACGTCAGACTTGATATTCATCACCAATCCAGCTATTTGGAAGATTTGGATCAGGAGAAATCGGCTCAGGTTCGATTTGGTCCAGTAGTTGTTCATTGGGCCTTAACCCAAGGCATAGGTGTAATCCAAGGAGGAGCCATACCAGACCAGAAGGAATTAGGCCAGGGTCCGACTTGGCCTATCAATCCAACTCATCAGAGGCCCATCACAAGTTGGAATCAAGCCCATTGGAGTTCACAAGAAGGCGAAAACCAGTTTACAAACCTGGTGAACTCCAACTCGCTTGAATCGGGCATACATGCCTTAATTGGAGATTTCCGGTTGAACCATGAGAAACTAAGCTATGAATCGACCTGTTATGGAATCTTGATTCGTCATAGCTTCTGTGGGTCTTGGAATCAGACCGAAATTCGTTACGGTTTAAAAGTTATTCAACTTCTAAACCAGAGGAGTCTCCACTTGCCTTATTTGGAAGCTTATGGAGTCAACCAGCTACAAACGAAACTTTGGCGACCAGGAGAGGCATCTAAGCATGCAGAAGACACATCTAACCATCCAGGAGAGTCAGCTACCATTTTTCCATTCACCAGCAGCCACAGGATCAGGCGGATCCTCTTGTTTGTATACTTACCATATCCGGATGCATTCACACTTGGTGCTATTAATGACCAACGGCTCTCTCACCAGGACTTCTGCGAATTGGAAAACTTCTATGGCAACCATAAGGTTCCAGGAAAGCTCACCTATCCCCTTAAACCGTCCAGATACAAAGACAGCCGCACTTGCCCCATTTGGACCGATTCTCTCATTATTGTCCAACGGCTAGTTTTTCTTAAAGTTTCTGATTTCTTTCTTGTTCTAGACCTTTAGAAAACGTGTAGGAGCTCTATATAAAGCTCCATTCTGTCTCATTTGTAAATCACCCTTTCAATCCATAATTAATCAAAGTATTTTCGTTTTCTTTCAAAGTGTGTTTCTATGAGGAATTGTTCTTGTTCTTTAGGATAGAGTGTGTGATTCACTTCTATTCTCTAGGAGCCACGAATTTAAGTTTGTTTATGAGATTCAGGTAACCTTGTTCGTAGATTGAGAGAGTCAATCATCAACATCACCTTTCCATCTCCATTCGCTACCGGTTTGAACAAAGAGAGCCCTTCAGCCAGTTGTTCCGTCCACCACCACCATCGAGATAGGACCACCCCCTATCCGGGCTGTATCATCTGGTATCAGAGCTTCAAAAGCTCCTATCAATCAGGTTGTTTTCATCCAACCCTTATCTATTTAAAATTCTGCTTTGCATTTGTTTCATTCCATAAAACCGAAAATCATACAAAAAAAAAATTATAATATTTACTTGTGTTTTATTTGTTTTATAAACTTGAAAACCAAAAGAAAAAGTAAATTTCCTTTATTTTGATTATATTTTCGTTCACAAATCATAAAAAGAAAAAAAAAATTCCTTGAATTAGTTTTGTTTCGGTTTACTTTCAAATTTTAAAGCATGAAAATTGACAAAAAGAGTTACTTCCTTAATCAGATTATTTGTTTCCCAATTTTGTGTATCACCTCCTTCTTTGGCGTGGGAAACTTGATACTGATTTCTCCTTGTCTTTTTCTTTGAAACGTACACCAAAGCTCAGAATTATGGAGGATGAAGATGGAGCAAGCGGATACAATACCTCAGAAGTAGATTGGGGTGAAGAAGAAAGTCACTCTTGGAGTGGAGGAGAAGAAGAATTCGACAACAACTCAAGGCATGGAGAAACTGATTCTGGAGTCAGTATAGAAGAAGAAGAAGGCTGTGAAGGAGATTCATGGCCAGAAGAAACTGAATCCCAATTCGGTACAGAAGAACAAAGCAACCATGAAGGCTATGAAGAATAGAACGAACAGGCAAGTAAAGCTAGAGAAGTTTATGAGTCCCAACTTGGAGATTCTGATGAAGAAGAATCATGGCATGAAGAGACTGAATCTCAGTTCAGTATAGGAGAAGGAGACCACAAAGTTGAAGTTCAACATGAAGAAATACCATGGTGTGAAATACCATACTCTGATCATGCGGAAGAATCAAACCATGAAGAAGAATATGAGATTGACAATGAAGAGTCCATCTATGGTGAGGATTCAGGGCAGAGTCAACACCACAACTATGAAGAAGAAGAGGAACTTGAGTCTCCATACCCAGGCTCGGAAACTCAAGAATCCATGGAAGGCCATCAACAAGACTATGAGGCAATGAGTGAAGAAGAAGATCACCCAGAGGAGTCTTGTCCAGTAGAGCCATACCACATCTGTTTTTCAGGTCGTGATCAAGGACCAGAGGCCTATCTAAGATGGGAGAAGGATATGGATGAATGCTTTCAACAAAATCATGTTTCAGATGAGGAAAGAACAACCATTGCTGAGGAGACTCTTATTGAAGAAGCTTATCTAAAGTGGGATGAAGATGCATACTTTCGCCTTAATGATATATCATGGTTTTTAGTGTTTTTAGCCATGATATAAGTCTGTTTATAGAGTCTTTTTAGTGTTTTTGGAGTCTTGTAGAGTCATTTGCAGGTTTAGGTACGTTCGAGGCTTACTTGGAGATTATGGATCATTTTGGAGTTAATCAGGAAGCTGTGCTGAAGAAATCAAGTCAGAAACCACTTTTGGAGACGGTGTCGGTCGACACCACACTTGGTGTCAATCGACACCCATCAGACAGGCAATTTTCTACGCTAGTTTTGAAGATTTTGGAAGAAAAGGAAATTTGCCCAGACTTTTTCTTATTTGCAAATAAGTCCCTATTCTAGTTTTTAGGATATTTGTATTATTTTAAGGTCATTTTTTAGACCTATCTTTTATCTAAGCTTTATTTTGTTTTGTGAGAGATTTGTAGCAGAGTTTTGGAGAGAATAATTCAGACTCCTTGAGAGAAGATTCAGAACTCCTTTTATTCTCTAATGATTTCTTTTATGCAATCTTATTCAATCATGTTTATTGTTTCAATCTCCATGTTTGAGTAGTTTGCTAGATAGGTTTAGGGTTTCTCATTAGGGATTTGATGGATTGTTAAGTTGATTGATTAGTTAAGGATTCTGGAACACTAGTTCTTTATCTAGGGTGTGATTAATGCTTGATCTGAACTGGCAAGTTAGATTATTGATCATAGGTTGATTCTCGCAACGAAAGTTGGTTAATTAGCTAGAAAGAACCTTAGATGAGCAAAATACCTATCTGCAAAGGAATTTCATTTAGGGATTTTGTGAACTTATCGAACCTGAGATTTTTGAATGTTTATACTTTAGAACTCGCAAAGAAATTTGGTTTTATAGGTTTTTGACATATATAGGTTTCGCAGCGATGGCTAGTTCACTTTATCATTGTGTTTCGAGTTCTAGAACATAGAAGAACCCTGATTGACTGATTAACTTGCATTCCTGATTTCCTGAGAATTCCCTGAGCCTGACGTTTTTCCCATCTGATTTACAACCGATTTTATTGCACTTCTTTAATTACATTATTTCTTGTTTAGCTTAATTCGAAAACCAATAATCTATTGTGTGATCTTGAGTCTCTGTAGAATTCGACCCCTAAAGTTCTATAATCGATCTCTTAATTTGGAGAGTAGCTCTAGGGTATATTTGAGCATATCAAATTTTGGCGCCATTGCCGGGGACTCATTGAATTCGCCATTATATTTGGAATAGAATTTAGTCTAAACATCTTATTTTTCGTTTACTTTCATTGTTCTTTCTCTTTTCTTGTGTTTCAGGTGTATGCCTAATCGCAGTACCAGAAGTAACAGAGGAACTCAGCTTGTGAATCTCACAAATCAGGAGCTGAGAGAGTTAGAACGTACGAACCGCCAAGGAAGGAGGTCAGCAGACATGAGGAGAACAATCATTCGACCTGATGCTGCTGGAATCTTACGAGACCAAGAGGGTCATGCATACAATGACAATGGTGACCAAATCGATAATCAGGGAAATGTCGTCCAAGAAGTAGCAGCTGCAGAAAACAGAGATGCCCAGATTGCCGGAGCACCACCTATCCGAGGGAGAACCCTTGCTGACTACAACAGGCCTGATCAATTCTATGCAAACAGGTCTGCCATTAACCCTCCAGGTTTTCAGAGAGCTGATTTTGAGCTGAAACCTGCCTATTACACTCTTGTGGGTCAGCATCTTTTCTATGGTCTTCCTCATGAGCATCCTATGGACCATATAGAAAAGTTTGAAGATTTGGTGTCTAGCATCAAGTGCAATGGGGTGTCTTATGACTATCTCTTCTGCAAGCTTTTACCTTATTCTCGTGTTGGGGATGCTTCCTATTGGCTGAAGCAGTTGCAACCAGGATCTCTAACCACTTGGGTTGATACAAAGAATGTCTTTCTCAACAACTTCTCTGATGATGCAAGGTCTGAGGAGCTAAGGACAAAGATTTCTACATTCTCTCAGGGACCTGCTGGGTATTTTCTTCAGAGGCATAGATTGGAGGTACCAGATGGCTTTAGATGCTGCAAGTGAAGGAAACTTCAATACCAAAAGCCCAGAGGAAGCCAAAAAGCTTATTGAGAACTTGGCATCTAGCAATAGTACCAAGAGTGCAGACTATGATAGGAAGAGGCTGGCTGGAAACATGGATGGTGCTCAGAATGCTGAAGTGAAAGCAAAACTTGATTCTATCCACAATCTCCTTGTGGGAAAGAAGCAAGTTCAGTTTGCTGCAGAGGTTGAAACCTTTGCACCAGAGGAAGAGGATGTAAATTTCATCAAGGTCAGAGATTTGGAAATCAGCAAGGTTATGGTCCTTCTTACCAGAAGCCTTTTTAGAACAACAACTTCACAAGAACTTATGGTTCTTCTTCTTACCAGAAACCTGAACAGAATAGCAAGATGGAATCTATGTTGGAGCATGTTTTGGCAGGTCAGACAAAGATGACTGTGAACTTCAATGGGAAGCTGGATGCTTTGTATACTGATTTGAATGGGAAGATTGAGTCTTTGGGTGCTCATGTTAAGAATTTGGATATTCAGGTTGCTCAAACTGCTGATTCAATAAAAAGGCAAGAAGGATTTCTTGCAGGAAAGACTGATATCAACCCAAGGCATCATGTTAATGCCATCATGGTGAGAAGTGAAGAAATATTTGTGGGGTCTGCAGAGTTTGATGAAGAATTTGGAGGCACAAACCTGGTGTTGGTCGACACCAAGGAGGAGTGTCGGTCGACACCAACTAAAATTCTCGAAAAATCGAATCCTGGCGAACCGTTGTCGACCATGCCTCACGACACCAAATTGAAGAGGTCGACACCAAAAATTTTGAGAGTCGAGCGACACCAGATGAGGGTGTCGATCGACACTCGACCTGTATTTTTCAATTGCCGTCAGAAGAGCGTGCTGATCGTCCCAGAACACCATTACCTACTGAAGAGAGGGCCTACAAACCTAAGATACCTTACCTGAAACCCAAAATGTCTAAACAAGAGGTGGAAGAGGCCAGATGCAAGGCAGTAATGGACAAGGTGCTGATTGAGATACCATTGGTTGATGCAGTCAATCTTTCATCTGCATTTAAGAGGATGGTTGTGACTGGTGTAAGCCATGAGGAAGCAGCTTTGCTCACAAAGGACATCAGTGCAATCCTCTTGAAAAAGACAGTATCATGGAAAGAGAGGAAGGTGAAAGTATCTGAACAGGTCAGTGCTATTATTCAGAGTAGGATTCCAAAAAAGTTACCTGACCGAGGGAGTTTTGTGCTAGACTGCTCCATCTCAACAGGAAGGTTTCCTCACTCTCTTTGTGATCTTGGCTCAAGCATTAACCTGATGCCTTATTCTGTTGCTGTAAGACTTGGGTTGACTGACTTCAAGCCTACAAGGATTCATCTTATCCTTGCTGATCGTTCTAAGAGAATTCCAGAAAATGTTTTAGAGGATGTTCCACTTCAGATTGCAGGCTGCACTATCCCCACAGACTTTGTGGTTTTGGAATATGGTGAAGAACCTCAGGATCCTCTTCTTCTGGGAAGATCTTTCTTAGCTACAGTAGGCGCTATTATTGATGTCAGAGAAGGGCAGATAGAGCTTGATTTGGGTGATAAGGTTATGAATTTTGACATGGATAAACTGAGGAGAAAACCTACCATTGATGGTCAAACCTTTTCTGTAGAGGTTGCCATGGATGAGGAGCCAGATGACATTACTGCTAGGTATGTCAAGGAGCTGGAGGTTACTGAGCAAGTGAACAAGCTGATTGTTAAAATGGAATTAGTTGAGACTTCTAAGAAAGCTGATGGGCTTGAGGATTGGAGTGGAGATCATCTCTTCAGAACTAGGATTGAAGATGAGGGTCCAGTCAAAAACAAGTTGCTGGAGGAATACCCTTTTGTGATGGAGACAAGGATTGCAGAGTTGAATTGCAGAAAAAGTGCAGAAATTCGGGTTGCAGGTTCAGTGTCGGTCGACACCACTCTTGGTGTCGGTCGACACCCTCCACAGACAAACCCAGAAATGACTATAACACACAGTTTTCAGGAGGTTTCTAATTCTGCAAGTTCGACAACAGTTGCTAAACAGAAAATTCCACATCTCACACTCCATACACCTAGGAGAAAGCAAAGGTATATACTTCATGTTCCTAATTCTAAAGCACCTGATATCATCAGTCATACACTTCCATCTACGTCACACTTATGCAAGCCACAAGATTCTCGTAGAAAGCTTGGTATCTTTTTTTGATGGCTTTGCAGGAAAGAGAACTGTACCACCCACACATAAGTCTCACCCTGTAGCTGTTCATTCATTCCTTGGTCAATCTCATGCACCGACTGCCTATACACCACCTTGGATGATGAGATGTTCTTCCCAGAGGCATTCCCTGTCACTCTCTGATCCACCAGATGTCTGAGCCCCGACACAGTCAAGCTAATGACTGAAAAGAAGCGCTTAGTGGGAGGCAACCCACTTTTAGGTAAAATTTTCTTTGAATTTCGTTTGGTTTTTGCTAATTTAAAGTTTTGGTTTTTTTCTGGTGTCAGAAAAAAAAAATAAAATTGGTGTCGACCGACACCCACTTCCAGTGTCGCCGACAACCACCCGACCAGGTACGTATTTTTTTTTTTTTTTGTTCATTTGTTTTCATCTTTGTTTCTTTCCGATCCTATGGCTTGATAACACTGCGAAACGTAAAATAAAAATTAAGTAAATATATGATAGGTTATATGAGTAACACGCGGCTAATAGGGTACATTATAGGGGCCAAGCGATATCTGTGTCAAGCGACGAGCATCTAAGACGATATTTACGAAGATTTTCAATTATATATATACACAATATGTGTATCGCCCAAGTGCATTGTTATCCTCTATAAATCCAAATAACCGGAGGTCAGAGCTGAGAAACTCCATCTTCAAGAAACTTACTCATACTTTATTTTTGTTCGCCAGATCAATAAATCACAGACTTCTTCCCAAAAAAAGTCAAGTCTGTCGCCTTTAGTTAAATGTTCTTTTATGGGTCGATTCCTATTTCCTATTTTTCTTCTCTAAAGCAATGTTGGTTAGTGGGTGACATTAGTGTCCTTATTCTGTCAACGGAAAGTATACATATTTTAATGGCTCTCTTCATCACTCTTTACCGTATGATTGTACTGTAGATACAAGAATATTGTTGAGGTTCTTCAACAAATATTAAAATTTGTTACAGAAAATTAACCTAAACTTTCTTCTTCTGCTAATTTCAAATGACAAGACTCGTTCGTCTCCAGCTTCGAAGATGGAGAAAGAAGAAAATGGTGACTGGTATTTTGAAAGTGATGTAACAGATTTGGGATTTGGTGTAATGATCTGAGAGGATGAAAGCTTTGAGTCGGTCATGGGGATCGTGAGGAGGAGGTACCTATTTGAAGAGAGAACTCCAGCGGTTCTGACTTATCCGTTACCAGAATGGATGCTGTGCCGGACGGAAAGAAGACTCCACCCACCAACATCTTGACAAACAAAGATGTAGCACTGTTAATAAGTATCCAGGTGTGGTACCCGAAGTTAACAATCTGCGTAACCATAGGTAGGGGGACGTCATTTGTGGTTGATGGTGATATAACTCGTAGAGATCACACCACTTATGAAGGTAATTAAAATATATAATTATTATCACCTATGTTTCTGTATAACCTTCGGAATAACACCAGTTCTTACCTTCTTTCTGGCGTAATTTGCAGAAGTAGTCAACGGGAGAACCATAGTGGCGAGCCAAACTATCCTGAATGAGATATTTTTGTGAAGAAGAGATGTTTGTCATCCACAGGGTTCACATGGAAATGACCCAGTCTAGGGGGGGTTAGACAAGACATTAACACTGGCCCATCTACAAACATAATTATGATCGATGATGCCGATCCAGTGTTATATGTTATATGTTAAGGGTCAACCAATCTCGAATAGGCAAGGGTCAACCAAACAATGATCCAACAAGTTAGAGGTATAAACTAAAAGTTGTTATATGTTAAGCTATTCTTGAGCTGCATAATTATTTAGAGTCCCGCATACCTTATATTTACCGGATAATTTGAACATTATGTTTTACATCTTATGTTATATTTAAGCTTGAAAATAACTTAATACAGATATTTATGGTATACGTATAGATGAGAACAATGAACTTCTTCCACCACTGGCTGTTGATCTAAATAACCCTCCACTGGACGACACACTTCTCGAGTTTGGGATGTGGGACTAACGCTAATGTGTGGAGTGATGGACGATGCTCTAGGTTTCTGGAACGATCTCCTAGCTGCAGACTATGAAGAGTTTGCTGACTTTATAGTCAACAAACACAATGACGTGGCTTTAGAAGGGGCTACTGACCCATCCAACAAAGCCTCACGTCCAGGATGAATGATCAAGCACAGGTTCGTCAAGAAAAGTGAGTTCACCTTTGACTGCATGTGCTCAATCCTCTTTTGTTGCAGAGCCTGAGGTACCAGACGAGCCTCTAGTTCGGCCTCCAGCCATGATGGTTGATACCATCTGCCCCACAAGGAATGAAACTGACGGTGAAGGTAATATAACCGATAACATGTGTCACTAAATATTAATAATGAGGAAACATCAATGACTTCCACTCTGTTTCAGGTACTGAAACAAACAACCCACCACCACTGGCTTCTGAAGACACAACTTTTGAAGATTTAATCGTGGCATGCGTCACAGTCGAGAACCCAAATATTGCACAACCAGTCACCAGAGATGATGGGCAGTCGTCAGCCGATAATGAAGCGGATGGTGGGTTTTAAACATCAATATAAGTCATATTAATATAGCAATTAAGGATATAACAGTATTTTGAAACCCCTGTATTTGACTCTGATCATGCTTTTTGGGGAGTAGTGTCTATAACTGTTTATGGGTAAAGATATATGTTATTTGACTCCAAAGATGGTTTTTGGGGAGTAGAGTCTATAACTGTTTGGGGGTAAAGATATATGTTGGACGGTTAACTGTTAAGTACAGCATGATAATGCTATGTTTGGACGGATAAATGTTAATTACCTATTTTTGTTTGTAATATTACCCATTATGTATTTGCTTAACAGTTCTATGTTATCTCATCACTCTAATCCTAATAATTGGACCTTGCAAATGTAGGAGAATATCTGAACAATCCAACTGATCTCTTCGTGGGTATGACATTTAAAAATCGGGAGGCATTTAAGATTCACATGGCTTTATATGCAATAAGTAGAGCCTATAACTGTTTACGGGTAAAGATATAGGTTCATCAGCTAACTGTTAAGTATAAGTATGATAATGCTATGTTTGGACGAATAAAATTTTAATTACCTATTTTCATTTGTACTATTGCCCATTATGTATTTTTTGACAGTTCTATGTTATCTCGTCACTCTAATCCTAATAATTGGACCTTGCAAATGTAGGAGAATATCTGAATAATCCCACTGATCTCTTCGGCGGTATGATATTTAAATATCTTGAAGCATTTAAGATTCACATGGCTTTATATGCCATAAGAAATAAGTTTCGATACCGAAGCCCTCAATCTGCACCAGAAGCAATGGTGCTTGAGTGTTGTGGAATCTCCTGTACATGGCGTGTTTACGTAGTCCGATTAGATGGGTCTGATCTTTTCGAAGTTTGAAGGATAAAACCAACCCATAGCTGTACTGTTGATGAGCGAACAGGTAATGGGAGGCAAGCCACCACCAACGTCATAGGAGAAATACAGAGGCCAAGATTTACTGGACCAGGGGGTGGGCCTCGACCAAATGATATCATTGGTGCCAAAGAAGGACGGCACTTGGATGATGTGTGTTGACTGCCGAGCCATCAACAACATAACCATCAAATACCGACATCCTATCCCGCGTCTGGATGACATGTTAGACGAGTTGAGTGGAGCCACGATCTTTTCTAAGATCGACCTTAAGAGCGGCTACCACCAGGTCAGAATGAAGGAGGGCGACGAATGGATGACACCGTTCAAGACCAAGAGAGGTCTCTACGAATGGCTAGTCATGCCATTTGGGCTTACCAACGCCCCAAGTACCTTCATACGGCTCATGAACCATGTTCTGCGAGCCTACCTCTGTAAGTTTGTGGTTGTTTACTTTGATGATATCTTGGTTTACAGCACTTGCTTAACAGATCATATAGCACACCTTGAGATAGTCCTTGAGACCTTGCGGTCTGAGAAACTATATGCTAACCTCAAGAAGTGTGTATTCTGCACTGATCAGTTGGTGTTTTTAGGCTTTGTTGTAAGTGCACAGGGTCTAAAGGTCGATGAGGAAAAGATCCAGGCCATTCAAGACTGGCCCACAGCAACGAACATAGGCCATGTTCGGAGTTTCCACGGTCTCGCTAGTTTCTACAGGCGATTCGTGAAAGATTTCAGCACAATAGCAGCCCCACTTACTGCGGTGATCAAGAAGGACGTAGCCTTCTCATGGGGACCAAGTCAGGAGACCGCATTCCAGAACCTGAAGGACAGCCTGACACACACACCAGTTTTAGTTTTACCTGACTTTAACAAGACTTTTGAGGTTGAATGTGATCCCTCAGGTACAATTATTGGTGCAGTCCTAACTCAAGGAGGAAAGCCGGTCGCCTTCTTCAGCGAGAAACTCAGTGGAGCCACCCTCAACTACCCCACATACGACAAGGAGCTGTACGCCTTGGTGAGGTCTTTGGAGAAATGGCAACACTATCTACTCAGCAAGGAGTTCGTGAACCACACCGACCACGAGACGCTCAAGTACCTCAGAGGGCAGAACACGCTTAAGAAGAGACATACCCGGTGGTTGGAGTTCGTGGAGACCTTTCCGTACGTGATCAAGTACAAGGAAGGAAAGGAGAACGTGGTCGCTGATGCACTATCCCGGAGGCATGCCCTTATCTCAGTCATGGAGGCCAGGGTCATGGGATTCGAGCATCCCAAGGAGCTATACGACACCGACCCGGATTTTGGAGAAATCTTCCAGCAGTGCAACCACGGAGACATGGGACCATATTTTAAAAATGACGGTTTTCTTTTCAGGGACAAGAGGCTGTGCATTCCCCAAAGTTCAATGCGCGAGTTGATCCTTACAGAAGCCCATGAAGGCGGCCTGATGGGCCATTTCGGGATGGACAAGACCAAGAGTGTCCTGGACGAACATTTCTTCTGGCCGCATCAGAAGAGAGATGTGGAACAGTTCTGTTCCAAGTGCACGACCTACCTAAATGCCAAATCCAGGTCCCTTCCTCACGGTTTATACTCTCCCTTATCTATTTCTAACATGCCTTGGGAAGATTTGTCTATGAATTTTGTGCTAGGTTTGCCTAGAATTCGGCACAAGGATTCCATACTCGTGGTGGTAGATAGGTTCAGCAAGATGGCCCATTTCATACCTTGCAACAAAACCAACAATGCCACTCAGATCGCGGATCTGTTCTTTAAAGAGGTGGTACGACTTCATGGCCTACCCAAGACCATTATCTCCGACCGCGATCCAAAGTTCCTGAGCCACTTTTGGAGAACGCTATGGAGGAAGCTCGGCACGAAGGTACTCTTCTCCGCTAGCTGCCATCCGAAAACAGATGGACAGACCGAGGCCACCCACCGGACGTTAGGCACCCTATTGAGGGCCACTGTTGGTAACAATTGGTAATTGGCTAGATTGTCTTCCTTTAGTAGAATTTTCTTACAATCGTGTCAAGCACTCTGCTACTAATCTGTGTCCTTTTGAGCTTGTGTATGGGTTTAAGCCACAGGTTCCTCTCGACATAGCATCTGAAACCTTATCTCCGAAGGAACAAACCAACCAAGATGGAGTCGCCAAGGCCGACCTAATGAAGAAACTGTATCAAAAAGCGAGGGAGAACCTTGAGAAGAAGAACGAGAAAGTGAAGACGCGCAAAGACAAGCATCGGAAAGAACTAATCCTGGAACCAGGAGATCAAGTCTGGGTACACTTGAGGCCAGACCGGTTCCCAAACGCGCGAACCAACAAACTTTCAGCCCGAGGCACCGGACCTTACCGAGTCATCCGAAGGATCAACGACAACGCATACGAACTTGACCTCCGAGGTGAGTTTAAGGTATCTCCAGTTTTTAATGTTTCTGACCTAGTTCCCTACGTGGCAGGAGAATCATTTCTGAGGTCAGAACCTTCTCAAGGGAGAGAGGATGATACAAACCCCCTGCCGAGGTTGACGTCCCAGCCGGCCCCACAACCTCAACCGGCCATTCCAACTATGCGATCAAGGCCACTAACTCGGTCCGTAGCCAGAAACTTTGCAAGACGGATTCAACAA
>FNXX01000278.1:0-17647 GCA_900108845.1 Iljinskaea planisiliqua | reverse complement strand
TGATCTTCATGGGACTCATTTCAGTTTTCAGATTCCTCTTTGTGTTTATTTGATTTGGTTGATTAATGGTGTCTCACAATGAGTGAGGAACAAGGTATACAAATGCTTCTTTCATTCCTCTTTTACGAGTCCCACAATGCATATTTCTAGTGGTATTCATTGTTATAACCATTCTTACTTTTAAAATTATGTTTGAAGCATTCTCATATGATGTTCCTTTTCTGATCTTCATGGGACTCATTTCAGTTCCAGATTCCTCTTTTTGGTCTATTGGATTTGGTTGATTAATGGTGTCTCACAATGAGTGAGGAACAAGGTATATATATGCTTCTCATTCTCATTTTGGAGTCCCACAAGGCATATTTCTAGTGGTATTCATTGTTATGACCATTTTTACTCTTTAAAATTATGTTTAAGGAATTCGGGGACATGATGTTCCTTTTCTGATGTTCATGGGACTCATTTCAGTTCCAGATTCCTCTTTTTGGTCTATTGGATTTGGTTGATTAATGGTGTGTCACAATGAGTGAGGAACAAGGTATATATATGCTTCTCATTCCTTATTTAGAGTCCCACAATGCATATTTCTAGTGGTACTCATTGTTTTGACCATTCTTACTCTTTAAAATTATGTTTCAAGCATTCTGGGATATGATGTTCCTTTTCTGATCTTCATGGGATCATATCAGTTCAGATTTTTTTTTTTGGTCTATTGGATTTAGTTGATTAACGGTGTTTCACAATGAGTGAGTAACAAGGTGTATATGCTTTTCATTCCTCATTTAGGAGTCACACAATGCATATTTTTAGTGGTATTCATTGTTATTACTATTCTTACTCTTTAGAATTTGTTTTAAGCAATTGGGGACATGAAGTTCCTTTTACGATCTTCATGGGACTCATTTCAGTTGCAGATTCCTCTTTTTGGTGTATTGGATTGGGTTGACTAACGATGTCTCCCAATGAATGTGAAACAATTGATATATGCTTCTCATTCCTTATTTAGGAGTCCCACAATGCATATTTATCGTGGTATTCATTGTTATGACCATTTTTATTCTTTAAAATTATGTTTTAAGCATTCGGGGAAATGATTTTCCTTTTCTGATCTTCATGGGACTCATTTCAGTTCAGATTCCTCTTTTTGGTTTATTTGATTTGGTTGATTAATGGTGTCTCACAATGAGTGAGGAACAAGGTATACAAATGCTTTTCATTCCTCCTTTACGAGTCCCACAATGCATATTTCTATCGGTACTCATTGTTACGACCATTCTTACTTTTTAAAATTATGTTTGAAGCATTCTGGCATATGATGTTCCTTTTCTGATCTTCATGGGACTCATTTCAGTTCCAGATTCCTCTTTTTGGTCTATTGGCTTTGGTTGATTAATGGTGTCTCACAATGAGTGAGGAACAAGGTATATATATGCTTCTCATTTCTCATTTTGGAGTCCCACAAGGCATATTTCTAGTGGTATTCATTGTTATGACCATTTTTACTCTTTAAAATTATGTTTAAGGAATTCGGGGACATGATGTTCCTTTTCTGATGTTCATGGGACTCATTTCAGTTCCAGATTCCTCTTTTTGGTCTATTGGATTTGTTTGATTAATGGTGTCTCACAATGAGTGAGGAACAAGGTATATATATGCTTCTCATTCCTTATTTAGGAGTCCCACAATGCATATTTCTAGTGGTACTCATTGTTTTGACCATTCTTACTCTTTAAAATTATGTTTCAAGCATTCTGGGATATGATGTTCCTTTTCTGATCTTCATGGGATTCATATCAGTTCAAGATTTTTTTTTTTGGTCTATTGGATTTAGTTGATTAACGGTGTTCACAATGAGTGAGTAACAAGGTGTATATGCTTTTCATTCCTCATTTAGGAGTCACACAATGCATATTTTTAGTGGTATTCATTGTTATTACTATTCTTACTCTTTAGAATTCTGTTTTAAGCAATTGGGGACATGAAGTTCCTTTTACGATCTTCATGGGACTCATTTCAGTTGCAGATTCCTCTTTTTGGTGTATTGGATTGGGTTGACTAACGATGTCTCCCAATGAATGTGAAACAATTGATATATGCTTCTCATTCCTTATTTAGGAGTCCCACAATGCATATTTATCGTGGTATTCATTGTTATGACCATTTTTATTCTTTAAAATTATGTTTTAAGCATTCGGGGAAATGATTTCCTTTTCTGATCTTCATGGGACTCATTTCAGTTTCAGATTCCTCTTTTTGGTTTATTTGATTTGGTTGATTAATGGTGTCTCACAATGAGTGAGGAACAAGGTATACAAATGCTTTTCATTCCTCTTTACGAGTCCCACAATGCATATTTCTAGGTACTCATTGTTACGACCATTCTTACTTTTTAAAATTATGTTTGAAGCATTCTGGCATATGATGTTCCTTTTCTGATCTTCATGGGACTCATTTCAGTTCCAGATTCCTCTTTTTGGTCTATTGGCTTTGGTTGATTAATGGTGTCTCACAATGAGTGAGGAACAAGGTATATATATGCTTCTCATTTCTCATTTTGGAGTCCCACAAGGCATATTTCTAGTGGTATTCATTGTTATGACCATTTTTACTCTTTAAAATTATGTTTAAGGAATTCGGGGACATGATGTTCCTTTTCTGATGTTCATGGGACTCATTTCAGTTCCAGATTCCTCTTTTTGGTCTATTGGATTTGGTTGATTAATGGTGTGTCACAATGAGTGAGGAACAAGGTATATATATGCTTCTCATTCCTTATTTAGGAGTCCCACAATGCATATTTCTAGTGGTACTCATTGTTTTGACCATTCTTACTCTTTAAAATTATGTTTCAAGCATTCTGGGATATGATGTTCCTTTTCTGATCTTCATGGGATTCATATCAATTCAAGATTTTTTTTTTGGTCTATTGGATTTAGTTGATTAACGGTGTTCACAATGAGTGAGTAACAAGGTGTATATGCTTTTCATTCCTCATTTAGGAGTCACACAATGCATATTTTTAGTGGTATTCATTGTTATTACTATTCTTACTCTTTAGAATTCTGTTTTAAGCAATTGGGGACATGAAGTTCCTTTTACGATCTTCATGGGACTCATTTCAGTTGCAGATTCCTCTTTTTGGTGTATTGGATTGGGTTGACTAACGATGTCTCCCAATGAATGTGAAACAATTGATATATGCTTCTCATTCCTTATTTAGGAGTCCCACAATGCATATTTATCGTGGTATTCATTGTTATGACCATTTTTATTCTTTAAAATTATGTTTTAAGCATTCGGGGAAATGATTTTCCTTTTCTGATCTTCATGGGACTCATTTCAGTTCAGATTCCTCTTTTTGGTTTATTTGATTTGGTTGATTAATGGTGTCTCACAATGAGTGAGGAACAAGGTATACAAATGCTTTTCATTCCTCATTTACGAGTCCCACAATGCATATTTCTAGCGGTACTCATTGTTACACCATTCTTACTTTTTAAAATTATGTTTGAAGCATTCTGGCATATGATGTTCCTTTTCTGATCTTCATGGGACTCATTTCAGTTCCAGATTCCTCTTTTTGGTCTATTGGCTTTGGTTGATTAATGGTGTCTCACAATGAGTGAGGAACAAGGTATATATATGCTTCTCATTTCTCATTTTGGAGTCCCACAAGGCATATTTCTAGTGGTATTCATTGTTATGACCATTTTTACTCTTTAAAATTATGTTTAAGGAATTCGGGGACATGATGTTCCTTTTCTGATGTTCATGGACTCATTTCAGTTCCAGATTCCTCTTTTTGGTCTATTGGATTTGGTTGATTAATGGTGTGTCACAATGAGTGAGGAACAAGGTATATATATGCTTCTCATTCCTTATTTAGGAGTCCCACAATGCATATTTCTAGTGGTACTCATTGTTTTGACCATTCTTACTCTTTAAAATTATGTTTCAAGCATTCTGGGATATGATGTTCCTTTTCTGATCTTCATGGGATTCATATCAGTTCAAGATTTTTTTTTTGGTCTATGGATTTAGTTGATTAACGGTGTTTCACAATGAGTGAGTAACAAGGTGTATATGCTTTTCATTCCTCATTTAGGAGTCACACAATGCATATTTTTAGTGGTATTCATTGTTATTACTATTCTTACTCTTTAGAATTCTGTTTTAAGCAATTGGGGACATGAAGTTCCTTTTACGATCTTCATGGGACTCATTTCAGTTGCAGATTCCTCTTTTTGGTGTATTGGATTGGGTTGACTAACGATGTCTCCCAATGAATGTGAAACAATTGATATATGCTTCTCATTCCTTATTTAGGAGTCCCACAATGCATATTTATCGTGGTATTCATTGTTATGACCATTTTTATTCTTTAAAATTATGTTTTAAGCATTCGGGGAAATGATTTTCCTTTTCTGATCTTCATGGGACTCATTTCAGTTTCAGATTCCTCTTTTTGGTTTATTTGATTTGGTTGATTAATGGTGTCTCACAATGAGTGAGGAACAAGGTATACAAATGCTTTTCATTCCTCCTTTACGAGTCCCACAATGCATATTTCTAGCGGTACTCATTGTTACGACCATTCTTACTTTTTAAAATTATGTTTGAAGCATTCTGGCATATGATGTTCCTTTTCTGATCTTCATGGGACTCATTTCAGTTCCAGATTCCTCTTTTTGGTCTATTGGCTTTGGTTGATTAATGGTGTCTCACAATGAGTGAGGAACAAGGTATATATATGCTTCTCATTTCTCATTTGGAGTCCCACAAGGCATATTTCTAGTGGTATTCATTGTTATGACCATTTTTACTCTTTAAAATTTGTTTAAGGAATTCGGGACATGATGTTCCTTTTCTGATGTTCATGGGACTCATTTCAGTTCCAGATTCCTCTTTTTGGTCTATTGGATTTAGTTGATTAATGGTGTGTCACAATGAGTGAGGAACAAGGTATATATATGCTTCTCATTCCTTATTTAGGAGTCCCACAATGCATATTTCTAGTGGTACTCATTGTTTTGACCATTCTTACTCTTTAAAATTATGTTTCAAGCATTCTGGGATATGATGTTCCTTTTCTGATCTTCATGGGATTCATATCAGTTCAAGATTTTTTTTTTGGTCTATTGGATTTAGTTGATTAACGGTGTTCACAATGAGTGAGTAACAAGGTGTATATGCTTTTCATTCCTCATTTAGGAGTCACACAATGCATATTTTTAGTGGTATTCATTGTTATTACTATTCTTACTCTTTAGAATTCTGTTTTAAGCAATTGGGGACATGAAGTTCCTTTTACGATCTTCATGGGACTCATTTCAGTTGCAGATTCCTCTTTTTGGTGTATTGGATTGGGTTGACTAACGATGTCTCCCAATGAATGTGAAACAATTGATATATGCTTCTCATTCCTTATTTAGGAGTCCCACAATGCATATTTATCGTGGTATTCATTGTTATGACCATTTTTATTCTTTAAAATTATGTTTTAAGCATTCGGGGAAATGATTTCCTTTTCTGATCTTCATGGGACTCATTTCAGTTTCAGATTCCTCTTTTTGGTTTATTGATTTGGTTGATTAATGGTGTCTCACAATGAGTGAGGAACAAGGTATACAATGCTTTTCATTCCTCATTTACGAGTCCCACAATGCATATTTCTAGCGGTACTCATTGTTAGACCATTCTTACTTTTAAAATTATGTTTGAAGCATTCTGGCATATGATGTTCCTTTTCTGATCTTCATGGGACTCATTTCAGTTCCAGATTCCTCTTTTTGGTCTATTGGCTTTGGTTGATTAATGGTGTCTCACAATGAGTGAGGAACAAGGTATATATATGCTTCTCATTCTCATTTTGGAGTCCCACAATGCATATTTCTAGTGGTATTCATTGTTATGACCATTTTACTCTTTAAAATTATGTTTAAGCATTCGGGACATGATGTTCCTTTTCTGATTTCATGGACTCATTTCAGTTCCAGATTCCTCTTTTTGGTCTATTGGATTTAGTTGATTAATGGTGTTCACAATGAGTGAGAACAAGGTATATATATGCTTCTCATTCCTTATTTAGGAGTCCACAATGCATATTTCTAGTGGTATTCATTGTTTTGACCATTCTTACTCTTTAAAATTATGTTTCAAGCATTCTGGGATATATGTTCCTTTTCTGATCTTCATGGGATTCATATCAGTTCAGATTTTTTTTTGGTCTATTGGATTTAGTTGATTAACGGTGTTCACAATGAGTGAGTAACAAGGTGTATATGCTTTCATTCCTCATTTAGGAGTCACACAATGCATATTTTTAGTGGTATTCATTGTTATTACTATTCTTACTCTTTAGAATTCTGTTTTAAGCAATTGGGGAATGAAGTTCCTTTACGATCTTCATGGGACTCATTTCAGTTGCAGATTCCTCTTTTTGGTGTATTGGATTGGGTTGACTAACGATGTCTCCAATGAATGTGAAACAATTGATATATGCTTCTCATTCCTTATTTAGGAGTCCCACAATGCATATTTATCGTGGTATTCATTGTTATGACCATTTTTATTCTTTAAAATTATGTTTTAAGCATTCGGGAAATGATTTTCCTTTTCTGATCTTCATGGGACTCATTTCAGTTCAGATTCCTCTTTTTGGTCTATTGGATTTGGTTGATTAATGGTGTCTCACAATGAGTGAGGAACAAGGTATATAATGCTTCTCATTCCTCATTTAGAGTCCCACAATGCATATTTCTAGTGGTACTCATTGTTATGACCATTCTTACTCTTTAAAATTATGTTTGAAGCATTCTGGCATATGATGTTCCTTTTCTGATCTTCATGGGACTCATTTCAGTTCCAGATTCCTCTTTTGGTCTATTGGCTTTGGTTGATTAATGGTGTCTCACAATGAGTGAGGAACAAGGTATATATATGCTTCTCATTTCTCATTTTGGAGTCCCACAAGGCATATTTCTAGTGGTATTCATTGTTATGACCATTTTTACTCTTTAAAATTATGTTTAAGGAATTCGGGACATGATGTTCCTTTTCTGATGTTCATGGACTCATTTCAGTTCCAGATTCCTCTTTTTGGTCTATTGGATTTAGTTGATTAATGGTGTGTCACAATGAGTGAGGAAAAGGTATATATATGCTTCTCATTCCTTATTTAGGAGTCCCACAATGCATATTTCTAGTGGTACTCATTGTTTTGACCATTCTTACTCTTTAAAATTATGTTTCAAGCATTCTGGGATATGATGTTCCTTTTCTGATCTTCATGGGATTCATATCAGTTCAAGATTTTTTTTTTGGTCTATGGATTTAGTTGATTAACGGTGTTCACAATGAGTGAGTAACAAGGTGTATATGCTTTTCATTCCTCATTTAGGAGTCACACAATGCATATTTTTAGTGGTATTCATTGTTATTACTATTCTTACTCTTTAGAATTCTGTTTTAAGCAATTGGGGACATGAAGTTCCTTTTACGATCTTCATGGGACTCATTTCAGTTGCAGATTCCTCTTTTTGGTGTATTGGATTGGGTTGACTAACGATGTCTCCCAATGAATGTGAAACAATTGATATATGCTTCTCATTCCTTATTTAGGAGTCCCACAATGCATATTTATCGTGGTATTCGTTGTTATAACCATTTTTATTCTTTAAAATTATGTTTTAAGCATCCGGGGAAATGATTTTCCTTTTCTGATCTTCATGGGACTCATTTCAGTTTCAGATTCCTCTTTTTGGTTTATTTGATTTGGTTGATTAATGGTGTCTCACAATGAGTGAGGAACAAGGTATACAAATGCTTTTCATTCCTCCTTTACGAGTCCCACAATGCATATTTCTAGCGGTACTCATTGTTACGACCATTCTTACTTTTTAAAATTATGTTTGAAGCATTCTGGCATATGATGTTCCTTTTCTGATCTTCATGGGACTCATTTCAGTTCCAGATTCCTCTTTTTGGTCTATTGGCTTTGGTTGATTAATGGTGTCTCACAATGAGTGAGGAACAAGGTATATATATGCTTCTCATTCCTTATTTAGGAGTCCCACAATGCATATTTCTAGTGGTACTCATTGTTTTGACCATTCTTACTCTTTAAAATTATGTTTCAAGCATTCTGGGATATGATGTTCCTTTTCTGATCTCATGGGATTCATATCAATTCAAGATTTTTTTTTTGGTCTATTGGATTTAGTTGATTAACGTGTTTCACAATGAGTGAGTAACAAGTTGTATATGCTTTTCATTCCTCATTTAGGAATCACACAATGCATATTTTTAGTGGTATTCATTGTTATTACTATTCTTACTCTTTAGAATTCTGTTTTAAGCAATTGGGGACATGAAGTTCCTTTTACGATCTTCATGGGACTCATTTCAGTTGCAGATTCCTCTTTTTGGTGTATTGGATTGGGTTGACTAACGATGTCTCCCAATGAATGTGAAACAATTGATATATGCTTCTCATTCCTTATTTAGGAGTCCCACAATGCATATTTATCGTGGTATTCATTGTTATGACCATTTTTATTCTTTAAAATTATGTTTTAAGCATTCGGGGAAATGATTTTCCTTTTCTGATCTTCATGGGACTCGTTTCAGTTTCAGATTCCTCTTTTTGGTTTATTTGATTTGATTGATTAATGGTATCTCACAATGAGTAAGGAACAAGGTATATAAATGCTTTTCATTCCTCATTTACGAGTCCCACAATGCATATTTCTAGCGGTACTCATTGTTATGACCATTCTTACTTTTTAAAATTATGTTTGAAGCATTCTGGCATATGATGTTCCTTTTCTGATCTTCATGGGACTCATTTCAGTTCCAGATTCCTCTTTTTGGTCTATTGGCTTTGGTTGATTAATGGTGTCTCACAATGAGTGAGGAACAAGGTATATATATGCTTCTCATTCCTTATTTAGGAGTCCCACAATGCATATTTCTAGTGGTACTCATTGTTTTGACCATTCTTACTCTTTAAAATTATGTTTCAAGCATTCTGGGATATGATGTTCCTTTTCTGATCTTCATGGGATTCATATCAATTCAAGATTTTTTTTTTGGTCTATTGGATTTAGTTGATTAACGGTGTTTCACAATGAGTGAGTAACAAGTTGTATATGCTTTTCATTCCTCATTTAGGAATCACACAATGCATATTTTTAGTGGTATTCATTGTTATTACTATTCTTACTCTTTAGAATTCTGTTTTAAGCAATTGGGGACATGAAGTTCCTTTTACGATCTTCATGGGACTCATTTCAGTTGCAGATTCCTCTTTTTGGTGTATTGGATTGGGTTGACTAACGATGTCTCCCAATGAATGTGAAACAATTGATATATGCTTCTCATTCCTTATTTAGGAGTCCCACAATGCATATTTATCGTGGTATTCATTGTTATGACCATTTTTATTCTTTAAAATTATGTTTTAAGCATTCGGGGAAATGATTTTCCTTTTCTGATCTTCATGGGACTCGTTTCAGTTTCAGATTCCTCTTTTTGGTTTATTTGATTTGATTGATTAATGGTATCTCACAATGAGTGAGGAACAAGGTATATAAATGCTTTTCATTCCTCATTTACGAGTCCCACAATGCATATTTCTAGCGGTACTCATTGTTATGACCATTCTTACTTTTTAAAATTATGTTTGAAGCATTCTGGCATATGATGTTCCTTTTCTGATCTTCATGGGACTCATTTCAGTTCCGGATTCCTCTTTTTGGTCTATTGGCTTTGGTTGATTAATGGTGTCTCACAATGAGTGAGGAACAAGGTATATATATGGTTCTCATTTCTCATTTTGGAGTCCCACAATGCATATTTCTAGTGGTATTCATTGTTATGATCATTTTTACTCTTTAAAATTATGTTTAAGGAATTCGGGGACATGATGTTCCTTTTCTGATTTCATGGGACTCATTTCATTCCAGATTCCTCTTTTGGTCTATTGGATTTGGTTGATTAATGGTGTGTCACAATGAGTGAGGAACAAGGTATATATATGCTTCTCATTCCTTATTTAGGAGTCCCACAATGCATATTTCTAGTGGTACTCAATGTTATGACCATTATAACTCTTTAAAGTTATGTTTCAAGCATTCTGGAATATGATGTTCATTTTCTGATTTTCATGGGACTCATTTCAGTTCCAGATTCCTCTTGTTGGTATATTGAATTTAGTTGATTAACTGTGTCTCAAAATGAGTGAGTAACAAGGCATATATGCTTTTCATTCCTCATTCAGGAGTCACACAATGCATATTTTTAGTTGTATTCATTGTTATTACTATTCTTACTCTTTAAAATATTGTTTTAAGCATTTGGGGACATGAAGTTCCTTTCTCGATCTTTATTGGAATTGGTTTATTAATGGTGTCTCACAATGAGTGAGGAACAAGGTATATATATGCTTCTCATTCCTTATTTAGGAGTCCCACAATGCATATTTCTAGTGGTACTCATTGTTTTGACCATTCTTACTCTTTAAAATTATGTTTCAAGCATTCTGGGATATGATGTTCCTTTTCTGATCTTCATGGGACTCATATCAGTTCAAGATTCCTCTTTTCGGTCTATTGGATTTAGTTGATTAACGGTGTTTCACAATGAGTGAGTAACAAGGTGTATATGCTTTTCATTCCTCATTTAGGAGTCACACAATGCTTATTTTCAGTGGTATTCATTGTTATTACTATTCTTACTCTTTAAAATATTGTTTTAAGCATTTGGGGACATGAAGTTCCTTTCTCGATCTTTATTGGAATTGGTTTATTAATGGTGTCTCACAATGAGTGAGGAACAAGGTATATATATGCTTCTCATTCCTCATTTAGGAATCCCACAATTCATATTTTTCGTGGTACTCATTGTTATTGCCATTCTTACTCATTAAAATTATATTTTAAACATTCTGGGATATGAAGTTCCTTTTCTGATCTTCATGGGACTCATTCAGCTCCAGATTCCTCTTTTTGGTCTATTTGGATTTGGTTGATTAACGGCGTCTCACATTGAGTGAGTAACACGGTATATATGCTTTTCATTCCTCATTTAGGAGTCACACAATGCATATTTTAGTGGTATTCATTGTTAATATATTCTACTGTTTAAAATTCTGTTTCAAGCATTTGGGAACATGAAGTTCATTTTCTAATCTTCATGTGACTCAATTCAGTACCAGATTCCTCTTTTTGGTCTATTGGAATTGGGTTATTAACGGTGTCTCACAATGAGTGAGTAACAAGGTATATATGGTTCTCATTCCTCATTTAGGAGTCCCACAATGCATATTTATAGTGGTACTCAATGTTATGACCATTTTACTCTTTAAAATTATGTTTCAAGCATTCTGGGATATGATGTTCCTTTTCTGATCTTCACGGGACTCATTTCAGTTCCAGCTTCCTGGTTTTGGTCTATTCAATTTGGTTGATTAATGGTGTCTCACAACGAGTGAGGAACAAGGTATATATATGCTTCTCATTCCTCATTTAGGAGTCCCACAATGCATATTATTTGTGGTACTCATTGTTATGACCATTCTTACTCTTTTAAAATTTTGTTTTAAGCATTCGGGACATGATGTTCCTTTTTTGATCTTCATGGGACTCATTTAAGTTCCAAATTCCTCTTTTTGGTCTGTTCGATTTGGTTATTAACATATCTCACAATGAATGAGAACAATGGATAAATGCTTCTCATTCCTGTTTTAGGATTCCCACAATGCATATATATAGTGCTATTCATTGTTATGACAATTTTTACTCATTAAAATTATGGTTTAAGCATTCGGGGACATGATGTTCCTTTTCTGATCTTCATGGGGCTCATTTCACTTGCAGATTCCTCTTTATGGTCTATTGGATTTGGTTGACTTACGATGTCTCCCAATGAATGAGAAATAATGTATATATGCTTCTGATTCCTCATTTAGGAGTCCCACAATGCATATTTCTAGTGGTACTCATTGTTATGACCATTCTTACTCTTTCAAATTGTGTTTCAACCATTCTGGGATATGATGTTCCTTTTCTGATCTTCATGGGACTCAATTCAGTTCCAGATTCCTCTTTTTGGTCTATTGGATTTGGTTGATTAATGGTATCTCACAATGAGTGGGGAACAAGGTATATATATTGTCTCTTTCCTCATTTAGGAATCCCACAATGCATATTTTTAGTGGTACTCATTGTTATGACCATTCTTACTATTTCAAATTATGTTTTAAACATTCTGGGATAGGATGTTCATTTTCTGATCTTCATGGGACTCATTTCAGTTCCAGATTCCTCCTTTTGGTCTATTTGGATTTGGTTGATTAACGGCGTCTCACAATGAGTGAGTAACAAGGTATATATGCTTTTCATTCCTCATAAAGGAGTCACACAATGCATATTTTTAGTGGTAGTCATTGTTATTACTATTCTTACTCTTTAAAATACTGTTTTAAGAATTTGGGGACATGAAGTTCCTTTTACGATCTTCATTGGACTCATTTCAGTTGCAGATTCCTCTTTTTGGTCTATTGGATTTGCTTGACTAACGATGTCTCCCAATGAATGAGAAACAATGTATATATGCTTCTCATTCCTCATTTAGGAGTCCCACAATGCATTTTATTAGTGGTACTCATTGTTATAACCATTCTTACTTTTTAAAATTATGTTTTTAACATTCGGGGACATGATGTTCGTTTTTTGATCTTCATGGGACTCATTTAAGTTCCAGATTCCTCTTTTTGGTCTATTGGATTTGTTTGATTAATGGTGTCTCACAATGAGTGAGGAACAAGGTATATATATGCTTGTTATTTCTCATTTTGGACTCCCACAATGCATATTTCTAGTGGTATTCATTGTTATGACCATTTTTACTCTTTAAAATTATGTTTTAGGAATTCGGGGACATGATGTTCCTTTTCTGATCTTCACGGGACTCATTTAAGTTCCAGATTCCTCTTTTTGGTCTATTGGATTTGGTTGATTAATTGTGTGTCACAATGAGTGAGGAACAAGGTATATATATGCTTCTCATTCCTTATTTAGGAGTCCCACAATGCATATTTCTAGTGGTACTTATTGTTTTGACCATTCTTACTCTTTAAAATTATGTTTCAAGCATTCTGGGATATGATGTTCCTTTTCTGATCTTCATGGGATTCATATCAGTTCAAGATTTTTATTTTTATTCTATTGGATTTAGTTGATTAACGGTGTTTCACAATGAGGGAGTAACAAGGTATATATGCTTTCATTCCTCATTTAGGAGTCACACAATGCATATTTTTAGTGGTATTCATTGTTGTTACTATTCTTACTCTTTAAAATTCTGTTTTAAACAATTGGGGACATGAAGTTCCTTTTACGATCTTCATGGGACTCATTTCAGGTGCAGATTCCTCTTTTTGGTCTATTGGATTTGGTGGCTAACGATGTTGCCCAATGAATGAGAACAATGTATATATGCTTCTCATTCCTCATTTAGAGGTCCCACAATGCATATTTTTAGTGGTACTCATTGTTATGACCATTCTTACTCTTTAAAATTATGTTTTAAGAATTCGGGGACATGATGTTCCCTTTTTGATCCTCATGGGACTCATTTAAGGTTCAGATTCCTCTTTTTGGTCTATTGGATTTGGTTGATTAGCAATGTCTCACAATGAATGAGAAACAATGGATCAATGCTTCTCAGTCCTTATTTAGGAGTCCCACAATGCATATTTATAGTGGTATTCATTGTTATGACCATTTTTACTCTTTAAAATTATGTTTTAAGCATTCGGGGAAATGATGTTCCTTTTCTGATCTTCATGGGACTGATTTCAGTTCCAGATTCCTCTTTTTGGTTAACTGGATTTGGTTGCTTAATGGTGTCTCACAATGAGTGAGGAACAAGGTATATATATGCTTCTCATTCCTCATTTTGGAGTCCCACAATGATTATTATTTGTGGTACTCATTGTTATGACCATTTTACTCTTTAAAATTATGTTTTAAGCATTCGGGGACATGATTTTCCTTTTTTGATCTTCATGGGACTCATTTAAGTTCCAGATTCCTCTTTTTGGTCTATTGGATTTGGTTGACTTACGATGTCTCCCAGTGAATGAGAAATAATGTATTTATGCTTCTAATTCCTCATTTAGGAGTCCCACAATGCATATTTCTTGTGGTACTCATTGTAATGACCATTCTTACTCTTTAAAATTATGTTTCAACCATTCTGGGATATGATGTTCCTTTTCTGATCGTCATGCGACTCATTTCAGTACCAGATTCCTCTTTTTGGTCTATTGGATTTGGTTGATTAATGGCGTCTCACAATGAGTGAGGAACAAGGTATATATATGTTTCTCTATCCTCATTTAGGAGTCCCACAATGCATATTTTTAGTGGTACTCATTGTTATGACCATTCTTACTATTTCAAATTATGTTTCAAGCATTCTAGGATATGATGTTCCTTTTCTGATCTTCATAGGATTCATATCAGTTCCAGATTTCTCTTTTTGGTCTATTGGATTTGGTTGATTAACGGCGTCTCACAATGAGTGAGTAACAAGGTATATATGCTTTTCATTCCTCATAAAGGAGTCACACAATGCATATTTTTAGTGGTACTCATTGTTATTACTATTCTTACTCTTTAAAATACTGTTTTAAGAATTTGGGGACATGAAGTTCCTTTTACGATCTTCATTGGACTCATTTCAGTTGCAGATTCCTCTTTTTGGTCTATTGGATTTGCTTGACTAACGATGTCTCCCAATGAATGAGAAACAATGTATATATGCTTCTCATTCCTCATTTAGGAGTCCCACAATGCATTTTATTAGTGGTACTCATTGTTATAACCATTCTTACTTTTTAAAATTATGTTTTAACATTCGGGGACATGATGTTCGTCTTTTGATCTTCATGGGACTCATTTAAGTTCCAGATTCCTCTTTTTGGTCTATTGGATTTGTTTGATTAATGGTGTCTCACAATGAGTGAGGAACAAGGTATATATATGCTTGTTATTTCTCATTTTGGACTCCCACAATGCATATTTCTAGTGGTATTCATTGTTATGACCATTTTTACTCTTTAAAATTATGTTTTAGGAATTCGGGACATGATGTTCCTTTTCTGATCTTCACGGGACTCATTTAAGTTCCAGATTCCTCTTTTTGGTCTATTGGATTTGGTTGATTAATTGTGTGTCACAATGAGTGAGGAACAAGGTATATATATGCTTCTCATTCCTTATTTAGGAGTCCCACAATGCATATTTCTAGTGGTACTTATTGTTTTGACCATTCTTACTCTTTAAAATTATGTTTCAAGCATTCTGGGATATGATGTTCCTTTTCTGATCTTCATGGGATTCATATCAGTTCAAGATTTTTATTTTTATTCTATTGGATTTAGTTGATTAACGGTGTTTCACAATGAGGGAGTAACAAGGTATATATGCTTTCATTCCTCATTTAGGAGTCACACAATGCATATTTTTAGTGGTATTCATTGTTGTTACTATTCTTACTCTTTAAAATTCTGTTTTAAACAATTGGGGACATGAAGTTCCTTTTACGATCTTCATGGGACTCATTTCAGGTGCAGATTCCTCTTTTTGGTCTATTGGATTTGGTGGGCTAACGATGTTGCCCAATGAATGAGAAACAATGTATATATGCTTCTCATTCCTCATTTAGAGGTCCCACAATGCATATTTTTTGTGGTACTCATTGTTATGACCATTCTTACTCTTTAAAATTATGTTTTAAGAATTCGGGGACATGATGTTCCCTTTTTGATCCTCATGGGACTCATTTAAGGTTCAGATTCCTCTTTTTGGTCTATTGGATTTGGTTGATTAGCAATGTCTCACAATGAATGAGAAACAATGGATCAATGCTTCTCAGTCCTTATTTAGGAGTCCCACAATGCATATTTATAGTGGTATTCATTGTTATGACCATTTTTACTCTTTAAAATTATGTTTTAAGCATTCGGGGAAATCATGTTCCTTTTCTGATCTTCATGGGACTGATTTCAGTTCCAGATTCCTCTTTTTGGTCAACTGGATTTGGTTGCTTAATGGTGTCTCACAATGAGTGAGGAACAAGGTATATATATGCTTCTCATTCCTCATTTTGGAGTCCCACAATGATTATTATTTGTGGTACTCATTGTTATGACCATTTTACTCTTTAAAATTATGTTTTAAGCATTCGGGGACATGATTTTCCTTTTTTGATCTTCATGGGACTCATTTAAGTTCCAGATTCCTCTTTTTGGTCTATTGGATTTGGTTGATTAACAATGTCTCACAATGAATGAGAAACAATGGATAAATGCTTCTCATTCCTTATTTGAGAGTCCCACAATGCATATATATAATGCTATTCATTGTTATGACAATTTTTACTCATTAAGATTATGGTTTAAGCATACGGGGACATGATGTTCCTTTTTTGATCTTCATGGGGCTCATTTCACTTGCAGATTCCTCTTTTTGGTCTATTGGATTTGGTTGACTTACGATGTCTCCCAGTGAATGAGAAATAATGTATTTATGCTTCTAATTCCTCATTTAGGAGTCCCACAATGCATATTTCTTGTGGTACTCATTGTAATGACCATTCTTACTCTTTAAAATTATGTTTCAACCATTCTGGGATATGATGTTCCTTTTCTGATCGTCATGCGACTCATTTCAGTACCAGATTCCTCTTTTTGGTCTATTGGATTTGGTTGATTAATGGCGTCTCACAATGAGTGAGGAACAAGGTATATATATGTTTCTCTATCCTCATTTAGGAGTCCCACAATGCATATTTCTAGTGGTACTCATTGTTTTGACCAATCTTACTCTTTAAAATTATTTTTCAAGCATTCTAGGATATGATGTTCCTTTTCTGATCTTCATAGGATTCATATCAGTTCCAGATTTCTCTTTTTGGTCTATTGGATTTAGTTCATTAAAGTTGTTTCACAATGAGTGAGTAAGAAGGTATATATGCTTTTCATTCCTCATTTAGGAGTCACAAAATGCATATTTTTAGTGGTATTCATTGCTATTACTATTCTTACTCTTTAAAATTATGTTTTAAGCATTTGGGGACATGAAGTTCCTTTTACGATCTTCATGGGACTCATATAAGTTCCAGATTCCACTTTTTGGTCTAATTAATTTGGTTGATTAACGATGTCTCATAATCAATGAGAAACAATGAATATATGCTTCTCATTCCTTGTTTAGGAGTCTTACAATGCATATTTCTAGTGGTACTCATTGTTATGACAATTCTTACTCATTAAAATTATGTTTGAAGCATTATGGGATATGATGTTCCTTTTCTGATCTTCATGGGACTCATTTCAGTTCCAGCTTCCTTTTTTTGGTCTATTGGATATGGTTGATTAACAATTTCTCACAATGAATGAGAAACAATGTATATATGCTTCTCATTCCTCATTTAGGTGTCCCACAATGCATATTTCTAGTGGTACTCATTGTTATGACCATTCTTACTCTTTAAAATTATGTTTCAAGCATTTTGGGATATGATGTTCGTTTTCTGATCTTCATGGGACTCACTTCAGTTCAAGATTCCTCTTTTTGGT
>FNXX01000188.1:20000-26726 GCA_900108845.1 Iljinskaea planisiliqua | reverse complement strand
ATTGGTCAAAAGCTTCTTCCGTGGCTCAGGTAGTGACTAGTTTACAGGAACGAGGGGCAATGGAATACACTATTGTGGTAGCTGAAACGGCCGATTCCCCCAGCTACGTTACAATACCTCGCGCCTTATACAGGGGCAGCCTTGGCTGAATTTTTTATGTACCGTGAACAACACACTTTAATCATTTATGATGATCTTTCCAAACAAGCACAAGCTTATCGACAAATGTCTCTTCTATTACGAAGACCGCCGGGGCGTGAAGCTTATCCAGGAGATGTTTTTTATTTACATTCACGCCTTTTAGAAAGAGCGGCTAAATTAAGCTCTCAATTAGGTGAAGGAAGTATGACTGCCTTACCAATCGTCGAGACCCAGTCAGGAGATGTTTCAGCTTATATTCCTACTAATGTAATTTCTATTACAGATGGACAAATATTCTTATCCGCCGATCTTTTTAATGCTGGAATCAGACCTGCTATTAATGTAGGGATTTCTGTCTCGAGAGTAGGATCCGCCGCTCAAATTAAAGCTATGAAACAGGTAGCTGGAAAATTAAAATTGGAATTGGCTCAATTCGCTGAATTAGAAGCCTTTTCCCAATTTTCTTCTGATCTCGATAAAGCTACTCAGAATCAATTGGCAAGAGGTCAACGGTTGCGTGAGTTACTGAAACAATCCCAATCAGCCCTCTCACAGTGGAAGAACAGATAATGACCATTTATACCGGAACAAATGGTTATCTGGATGGATTAGAAATTGGACAAGTAAGAAAATTTCTCGTTCAGCTACGCACTTATTTAAAAACGAATAAACCTCAGTTCCAAGAAATAATAGCCTCTACCAAGACATTAACCCCTGAAGCAGAAACCTTTTTGAAAGAAGGTATTCAAGAGCAACTGGAACGTTTTCTACTTCAGGAGAAATTATAAAAAAAAAAAAGAAAATAAATGGATCATTCTTTTGATTTTTTAGTTAATTTGATTCTTTAAATTCAATTTTTAAGAAATTCTAAAAATAGAAGTATATTAAGTTAAGTATATATATATATATAATAGAAAGAAGTATATAACTAATATCTGTTTAATATTAAATCTTAAAGCATTCGGAATTTCTTTCTTATTTTATTTCTTTCTTATCTTTTTTCTAAATAGAAAAAAAAATATATTCTATATTTTATCTAATATATAGAAATGGAAATAATAGATAAATATCAATATATTATATCTATATTGATATTGCGTCCAATAGGATTTGAACCTATACCAAAGGTTTAGAAGACCTATGTCCTATCCATTAGACAATGGACGCTTTTCGCTTTTTTTGACTTCCCAATTGTTAAAAAAAAGAATGTGCGAAATCTTTTTAGCAATTGTGTATTGAATTTACTTCAATACACAATTGCTATTAGACAATTCTAATAGAGAAAATTGTCTCTAATAAAAAAAGGGGGGGCAATTTATAATTTAGAGCGGGTAGCGGGAATCGAACCCGCATCGTTAGCTTGGAAGGCTAAGGGTTTTAGTCGACGTCGATGGATCAGTTTTATATTTTTAACGTCTCTAATTCAAAACCGAACATGAAACTTTGGTTTCATTCGGCTCCTTTATGCTGGATGGAGAAATTCCCAAATAAAATAAGATGGGAACGAAATGAAAATTCGACCCATAACATCTATGTTAGCTTTTTTTTCCGCCCGGATGCTTTCACAGAAAATTTTGCTTTATAGATGATCCTTCTAGAAGATAGAAAAGGAGAACTCGAACAATCTTTCTAGTTACTTCGTTCTTTATTTCTATTTAACGGAATCCTTAGGAAAAGTCTTTGTTTCCACCGAGCTAAAACAATATAATATGTCGATGTCTTTAGTAAACCAAAGTTCTCGTTTAATAGCTATTTTGCTTCAATTTTTTCTATATCAAACAAAAAATAGAACTGAAGATTTAGTTACGATTAGAAAGAAACTTTTTTGGCTTTATCCATGGATCCTCTTGTTATACTTATTGAATTGTAAATAGTCATCCAATTCAAAAATTATGTTTCGGAATTTCATAATCCAAATTGACATTTGATTAGAGTCTTTGGATACAAATTACGAGAATCTATAATCTTCCTTGAATCTTTCATTGAAAGGTAAAGGACTAAATCCTTTTAAGAAATAAAGTTTTTGATCGGAAGATTAATCAAACCGAGAGACCCTTTAACTATTAAAGGGGTTAAAGGAACGAATCACACTTTTACCACTAAACTATACCCGCTACAATGCAATTATTGCATATAAATTGACCTTTTGTCGAACAAAGTAATCGGGAGAAAAAAATCTGAAAAAAAAAATTCGAAAATTATAGCGTAGACTTAATAAAATTAGTCAAAGCGGGGATTCCATTTTTTTTATTTCAGATCTTTTTTGTCTAACAATCCATCGGATGGGTCTTTTTAACTTTAACAAAAAAAGGCCCGGCTGGGGACTGACCAGGCCAGGCTATTAAAATAAAAAAGATCTTTTATTTATGTTTGGACGAGACAAAATTAAAAAAGGATTCTCTATTTCTATTTTTGTGATTTGATTTATTTCTCTTTCGAGTTCGAGCCTTTTCTTTATCTAATCTTTATCTACATTTTTTATGTAAATAGTGATAAAGTTCTATAAAAAAAGTTATATAATAGTAATATATATATTATTTATATAGAAATATATGATAAATATACATATATAATAAAAAAGAAATTATATATATATATACTATAATATAGAAAATGAAAATATATATATAATATTAAAGTAATATAAAGAAGAATCTATACAAAAATAAAGTAAAGTTTTTTAATAATAAAGTGGAGAAGGTTTTTTTCAAGCCCTTTTTTGTCTAATGGAACCTAATTAAGTATCCCTTTTCGATTAGGAGAGATGGCTGAGTGGACTAAAGCGTTGGATTGCTAATCCATTGTACGAGTTAATCGTACCGAGGGTTCGAATCCCTCTCTTTCCCCTTCTCTTTTTGATGATGTGTAATAGATAAAATCCTAATCAAATTCGCGCATTTCCACTAATTAATAATAAAAACCCTTTCTTTTTTATTCTTCACGTCCCGGATTACGTCCTGGATCATTAGATAGGAATCCAAATATGAAGAGAGAAACAAAGAATATAACTACAGTGTATACAAAAAGTTTGAGAGTAAGCATTACACAATCTCCAAGAGATTACTAAAAAAAAAAAAAAAGAGAATAGATTCTCTATTTTTATACTAAATATCTAGATATTTTTTTTGTGAACTCGGATCTAATTAGGTTCTTTCATTTAGGGAAAAGAAGATAAAACTGAGGAAATAGAATGATCCAGATTTAATATGGCTACCAAAAAAATTCAATCCAATGTTTGAATTGAAAGTTCCTTCCTACGTCAAGATTTTTTGATCTTTTGAATTGTTGGAAGAATCAAAATCGTGAATTTTTCTAAGACAGTATTAATAATTTCATCGAAAACTTACAGCTGCTTGCCAAACAAAGGCTAAGAGAAGAAAGAAAAGAGGTATTACGGGCATAACATCTACGATTGGATTCAAAAAGGCGTAGGCCTCCGGCAATTTGGCGACTAAAAAAGTGCTTGAAAAAAGGGCAGAATTCAAACAAATACAGATCAAATTAAATATATTAAGCATAACAAAAATTGGTGTTCTTGTGGATAATTTCATTTTGATTGAGTTATTAATATATTTTTATATAAGGAAAAAAATAAAGAAAGATAGTCTAAAAAGACTTTGTTGAACTTACTCAATCAAAAATCCTTTAATTCTCTTATGAGAATTAAAGAAATAATATTTTCATACAATATCTTAATTGAATTCTATGTAATGATCAATAAAGTAAGTTTTATTTGTTATCTACACGTGCCAAAACTATAGCACCAATGTAATCGATATTTAATTTGGGCGGAAATTGAATTGACGAACAACCAATAGCAATATTACTCTTTTAGTAGTCTTGAATAAAAATAGAAATGGGGCGTAGCCAAGCGGTAAGGCAACGGGTTTTGGTCCCGCTATTCGGAGGTTCGAATCCTTCCGTCCCAGAGTCCAGTCATTACAGAATCAATCCTCTATTGCCTTTGTACACGATCTTTTTCTTTCTGTTTCAAAACCCAATATTTTTTAAGAATAAAATCTTGAAATGAAAAGAAGAATCAACTTTTTTTTCATCATTTCAACCGAATTCACAAAAAATCTATTTACTTTTTTTTTTTATTTGTGTGTGATGTAGGTAAGTAAGGTAGAACCATAGATTCTAAGAGTTTTAATAAAAAAAGATATATATATTTATATATATAAATATAGATTTCTATTCAAATTTCGATTTGACATATATACAATCTAATATGGGATTCATTTTAATTCTGACTGAACCTTTTACGCGTAGATTCACTATTCCATTCATAGAGAAAGAAAAAGTATAGATTACGATATACTGACTGAACTATGACTATTCATGATTCCATAATTGAATCAATTACACAAACTAGAGGAATGTTATGGTAAAACTTCGTTTAAAACGATGTGGTAGAAAGCAACGTGCGACTTGAATTGAAGGACATGATCTGCTGTGGATTTTTTGATCCGCCACCTTTTATATTAGGAATATAGGTGCTCTTGGCTCGACATTTTGTGTTCTATTTTACTAGAGTTCTACACTTTTTTTTGAATATAAAAAAGAGTACAGGATGGAGCTCGAGGAGAATAGAAAGTTTTTATTCCTTTCGCAGGAGTAAGGATCTAGGGTTAGTGCGAATCAATAAGTTGGAACAACTTCGTAAGTCTTTTTATTTTTATATTAAAAAAAAAAAAAAAAAAAGCCCTTTCAAGTAATTTTACAATGGAAAGGGGAAATTTTCTTAAAATTGTAAAATTCTTTGAATCAAAAGTCTATCATGCGTGAATCAAGCGTTTGTATGATTCTTTGATAGAAAGAAAAGAAATCATAAACAAAATAAGGGGCTTGTTGCTGCCCTTTTTTAATAAAACGATTTAAGATCACCGAAGTCATGTCTAAACCCAAAGATTCAAAGTAAAGATAAAGAATCCTGAAACAAGGAAATCCAGTTTTCAATTGTTTGAACAACTAGATCAGAATGAAGAATCAAAATTGATTATAAAAAATGAGACAAACAAAAAAAGGGTTAGAGACTGCTCAATAAAAAGAGTACTTAAGGATTCTCTGTTGAGATATTTGAGAGTTATTTAACTTGAGTTACGAGAGTACGAATGTTACGAACGCTTTTTCTGAAAAAAAAAATATTTAGGGTTTGAATACTGGCTAATTAATTTCATGTTTTTATTAATCTATTGAATATTTGACTTTTATACAGAGAGTTAACTTCTACTCATTCCATTTTTTTCTCGAGCCGTACGAGGCCAAAGCCTCTTATACGTTTCTAGGGGGGGGTATTATTCATATACATCTATCCCAATGAGCCGTTTATCGAATCGTTGCAATTGATGTTCGATCCCGAAGAGAAGGAAGAGATCTTCGGAAGGTGGGTTTTTATGATCCGATAACCAATCAAACTTATTTAAATCTTCCTGCTATTCTCGATTTCCTTAAAAAGGGTGCTCAACCAACAAGAACAGTTCATGATATTTCAAAGAAGGCGGGGATTTTTACGGAATTAAGTCTTAATAAAACGAAATTGAATTAATGAAATATAAAAAAGAGGATGTGAAAGACTCATATATAGCTTGGTATAAAATTTTATCTACTCTTTTCTTTCCTCCTCTTTCGTTTCCATCATATTTATTTTGATTTTTTCGAATTTCGATTTATTATTAGTACTCTTCCTAAAGTACGAAAACTCAAAAAGACTCTACTAACAACTACCATTTTTTATAATCATAAACAAATTTATGAAAAGAATTTTTGATCTTTGGATCTAGAGAAATTAGAATTTTTGTATAAATACAAAATTTTATTGTATAAAAAATAATACTGTATATTAATATATATATATATATTATTAATTTGAATAATTTATTCATTATTCATAAAAAATGAAAGGCCAGAAAAAACGGGTCTAAAAAAGTATAAAAAGATTTGAGATTACCTTACTCGGCTTAGTTTTCATTCATTGTATGAACTAACAAACCACGGGGTTAAACTTTTTTATTTCTTTTTTCTATTCTTTTCGCTATATTCAAAATTCACAATCATATTGACAACAGTGTATCGACCAAATATAATTCTCTCATAGAGAAATAGATCCATTTATCCCTGACGCGCACATGACTGGATTTTGCTTTTTTGTTCTTTATTCTGGTTGTATCTACATATTTGCAGTACTTTACTTTTTTTGTTTTTTGGGGTTGCTAACTCAACGGTAGAGTACTCGGCTTTTAAGTGCGACTAGCATCTTTTACACATTTGTATGAAGAAAAGGATTCGTCCAGATCTGCGGTAGAGTTTGTAAGACCACGACTGATCCTGAAAGGAATGAATGGAAAAAATAGCATGTCGTATCACGGGAGAATTCAGATAACATTTTTTTTTGCTTTTCTGATCGGTACAATCTTGTTTTCGGTGTCGAAAAAAAAAAAAAAGAATTCCAATTTGGGTCGAGTGAATAAATATAAATGGATGGATAAAAAACCAGTTTTCCTGATTCCAGGAAAAAAAAAAAGAAACGAGCTTCCATTCGTAATTTGAAAAATTACCCGATCTAATTAAATGTTAAAAATAGAT